>JANIWN010000023.1:0-156610 GCA_030555635.1 Sugiyamaella neomexicana | reverse complement strand
GAACATGCGCAACTTATACCATTGTTAACACGGTTGGAGGGATCAACATCAAATCTGCCAAAGGTTATTGCAACGTTGTAGAGGGTGTTTTTACTTGCAACAGAGCGATAGCGGCCGGCGACTTCACATTGGAGGAAAAAAATGTCATTTCATATGGAGGAGAAGACGTCTGGAGTGCTCCTAATCGACCAGGTTCGACCCAGCAAGTCAGTGTTTCACCAGGTGACGATGGTGGCGATGTTAAGTTTGAGTTGAAGTTTGTCCCTCGTTAGTTTAACCATTACATAGTCAGTTGGCTTAGACATCACATCGTTAATTACATAGTATACATATAGTCATTGAGATTCAATGGCGGCTTCTTTTACTTTTATTCTCAGAGCATTCAATTTGTCTCGAGAGCTATCAAGGCGATTGCGAAGACGTATACAAGACAAGATTGTCAGAGCAGCTGCTACAAAGGTAGGTCGCTGCCGATGACTATCTTCTTCGCTCTCTTGCAATATACTAGTGTCGTGTATTTGAATAGCTCCAGTTGCTTCAAACATTTGAAGTCTCTTGCGACTTGCACGTTTATACATTGCCAGTTGTTGCGCCTGAAACGATAGCATAAATAGAAGATCTGCTCGGGTACTTCTTAAGCGTTCAGCATCATATCTACGAACATGAAGTTCCTGAATGGCCGTAATGTCATTAGTAGGTTGTATCAGCTCGAGTTGTCGCTCGAGAGACTCACAACGTCTTGTGACGGTATCTAGTTGTTCTTTTAAGTTGTCTGTTTCGGAGCCCGTGGCCTGGGGTAGTTTGTCCAAGAAATGCAGGCAGCTCTGTAGTTTCTGTTGCATTTCCTCTTTGGAGAGATCAGTCAGATTTGAAGATAAATCAGCAAGTAGTGTTTGGATGGAATGATAGGACCATGATTCGTCTTTTTGTTTATCAAAATGTACTATTTTTGATCTCTGAGTAGGTTTTGATGGTAGTGGAAGGGTTGATAGAGGGGGTTCCTCTGATGGAAGCGTTGATCGAGTGGGGTTTTCAAGTTGAAGCACCGACCGAGCGGGTTCCTCTGATGGAAATGCTGACCGAGCAGGTTCCTCTGGTGCAAGTAACAACTGAGTGGGCTCCTTCGGTGGAAGTCGAGTAGGTTCCTCTGGCGGAAGTGATCGAGTAGGCTCCTTCGGTGGAAGTCGAGTAGGCTCCTTCGGCGAAAGTGATCGAATAGGCTCCTTCGGCGGAAGTCGAGTAGACCTTTCTAATGGAAGCGTCGAAAAGTCAACCTGCTCACTGTCAGACGAGAATGGGTCTTCATCTACATCCAGCCTGACCAAAGTAGCTTTTTTACTGGTTGTAGTGCTTGACGGTTTGGTGAATTGGCCGATACGGGGGAAAACAGTGGGCTTCCGGCCGCCAAAGAGAGTATCCGTAAGTGTCTCTAAAGGTTTCATGTTTGGCGACTTTATTGGACTGATTCCCTCGAACATTGAATGTATTGTTGAATTCGAGGTGGAATGAGGCCGCGCAGAAAACTCTGAGCTATTCTGGCTGGATATTTTAGCCATGTCACCATTGGCTGATTTTGGACGAGCCATCTCCTCTTCACTTTGACCACTAGATATGACGTTCAAATGAGTCTTTCTATAATCCTCTTCGATTTTTTGAAACGGCTGCACTTCTGGAGCATGCATTTTCTTGCCAAGCTTCATTAGTTTCTGATCTGAAAATGTCAATGAATGACGAACTACTTCCAACTGGCCAGATAATTCATCGCTCGAACCGCTCGACACACCAGTAACAGATGACAGCTTCTCCTCCAACTCAAAAAGACGAAACTTCACATTGAAATTATTTTGCTCTATTAGACCTGTCAATTCATCAAGGGACATCCTAAATCAACACAGAAAACCCTCTGTTCTGACCCTATCGCGTATCATAGAAACACGTTCACCAAGCATAGTACGCGTCAGTCACTTTATCTGTGACGCCTGGGTTAGGTCCACATTGCGTTATCTTATCTTATCTCCCCATGTTCCATTACCCCTGGCAATCTCCAATCACTCTCTCTCTGCCCTGTAACAGCCAATTTACATCCATAACAGAGCACTCTCCAGCTTCTCCTCCTTCGATATCGGATCTCCTACTCTCACTGAAATACCGTCATCTCGATTATCGGCGAACCACTCTCCGGCAGCTTTTTAATCAAGGCGGCTACCACTAAACTGCAAAACTTTATTGTAAATAACTGAGTACTTGTGTTTATGTTTTATCCACGATGTTGCCTCCGGCGGCTGGGCTCCGCCCAGACCTGTTTGCTCCGCTTTGCGGAGGCCTGGGTGATGGTTGGCATGTGGCCGGTCATGTCTGCATAATGGCTCATTCACTTTCTCCATTATCTGGAGGAGCATAATTAGAGAATAAACTCGACTGCTTGGCTTGCTGCAATACAAAAGCTTGGTACACAAATACCGTTCTTACGCCGTTAACTCTAAGTTCCATTGATCTGACTCATGATGTCTATCTACCACACCACCCCATAACTACCCGAAGGACTGCTGCACACGTGTATGCCTACTCAACATCTAGATAATGGCATGTTGTTAGGTCAATGTTATCGTATACAAATATACTTGTTTCTGACCGGTCAGTACAAGCGGGCTCCGGGCTCTGCCGCTGGAGCTCCTGCCAGGGGTTGGTGGCCAGCCGCAAGGTCACACGACCTTCTTCCCGTCTTCGCTAGTGCTTGCTCAAGGCAAACACAGCACAGGATATCGAGTGCCCAGCGAAGAACAAGATACTGAGCAATTCAATAAACTTGAATGATATCCTTAGATATCTCATGATTATCTTGGTAGGTAGGTAGGTAGGAACATCCCCTGAGTTGTTTCTTTTGCCTAACGGGCTCTAACCAGCCCTGGCTCTAACCGTTGCACCGCATATGTGGAGTACCTGCGCGGGTAAGGGCCACAGTCATTTACATGACGTCATGCTATATGAGCAAGAGGACCGCAGCCCTGCCCCCGTTTTAACATTACTCAATCCGAGAACCCCAGTACTCAGTACCACCAAATGCCGTCAAAGTTACCAATCGCCAACTAACTAACGAACTCAGTACATTTATTATTATTATTAGTGCTTTGATCTTTTACGTTTACGTTTTGCTGGGTTTACTGCAAAGAGCATAACCCGTTTTGTAAACGTTTGGCAAGCCTTCGGTTACTGGAGATCAACCGCCAATAAAAACTATAAGAATAGTAAATATCCTCGTTTCGAGGTGTGACTTCAAAATCACAACTAAAATCATATACGCGATACTGCTTGAAACACTAGTGTTGTGGCCGACTGGGGCAGTAATCCGGCAAATCTTTCAACACGATTAAATAACTACGAGACACCTCGACTACTACTGGGCGACCGACTGGTTCTACTTTTCCCCTCGTGGCTCTGTCGACCGGTCACTTCTGTATTACAACATTCTTAACCGAAAACGCAACAACAGAAACAAAAAAAAAAAAAGTCTTGGTAGTTAGAAAACATCTTATGTAAGCTTTCGTCACTTGTACTGACTCTATATTTCACCCCTCTGATACTAACTTCCCTGTCCAGATCATTATTCACATGGAAGTGAAACCGCCTAGGTCGCCATGCTCTGCCATCATGACCGACCAACGTTATTCAAGCCATGATCCTTCGTCTATAATCAGAAATTGTTCTCCTATGACAAGTTCCACTAGCGAAAAATCTTCTTCTTCTCCGGTGATAGGTGGTGGCAGCAGCAGCGATTTGTCAAGTACAACCGATTATCTTAACGGATTGAGTGTGTCCGGTGAAAATGATCGTGCTTCTTCCTACTTTACCTTGGCTAGCTCACTCTCAGAACCTACTCCACCAACTGCATCGTTAATTCCACATATACCTTTTTCAAAAGACTTTGTCAGTATTCAGCATCCTCCAACCCCCGACTCTGTGTCATCATCTTTAGCGGTGTCTCCCGAAGTGCACAGTTCCGCAACAAAGAATACGGGCTCCCCGAAACTGAGCAAAAAAATTAGACATCGACCTCCAGAACTCGACCTTTCGCAGCAACTGAAAGCTAAAAACCTCAACAGTGCATACGAGCTTAGGACTCCTAATAGTGCAAGAAATGCTTCACCCAATGTAATGAGTAGCGCATTAAATGATGCAACTGGAGCTCTGGAGCACAAGCGAAGTGCGGATTCTTTATTGAAAAAATTCAGATCTCCCTCACTTCCTGTTAATATTGTCCATGCTGTTCCACAGATAGAATTGCCATCCTTTGTGGAGTCGATTAGTACGACGGAATTTGAAGCTTTGCTGGATTCTTACAGAAAAAGGGATGAATATCCAACTCAAGCAGGCACTGATTCGTCTGCAACTGAAACTTCAAGTAATCCCACCGCCACTACCATGACCTCAACACAATTACCTCCCAATGGAACAGTAGAAGCCGAGGAAAGTGAGGATGTCTTATCCAGATACAAGGATTCCATCTCCGATGACTTATTTATTATAGATGCACGTCCATTCGCCTATTTCAATGCGAGCCGTGTTCCCTATGCGACACATGTTTGTGTGCCATCAACTCTATTAAAAAGACCCAATTTCACTGTTGCCAGATTTGCAGAGTGTATGGCTCCGGAGCAACGTTCCAAACTGGCAAGGTTATCCAGCTATACCCACATTATTGTGTATGATCAATCTTCATCTGACTTGAATGGTACCACTTCAACTACTCTCATCTACACCTTGTTAAAACTCAGCAGAGCAGACGAGATCACTGGTAAGATTCGCTATTTACAAGGAGGCATTTCCGAGTTTGCCAACAGGTTTCCTGACATTATTGATGCCTGTCCTCCAAAGGCATATGACTCGTGTAACAACTCCGATCTATCAATATCCCCCTTTCGACCGGCCGCCATAAATCTTAACGCTGCTAATCGAAATGCTGATCCGTTTGATAATGGACCACGAACAATTTCGTCCACCGTATCCATGCCTCCGCTTAATTCTTCTGATTCAAGGCAACCTAATTATCACATTTCTCTGCCACCTGTTCTCACAGGATTCAGTCTTCCTGAAGAATGTAAAGAGGCTAATGGTTCCAAAACGGGTTTTATGGCTCTAGATAGCTATTGCTATGTTGATGATGCTGTTCCAGTTGCTTTGCCAGAGAAATTGAGCTCGACTGAGATTGATACTGGGTTCCCTGAATGGCTTAAACCAATCACCGAAACCAGTGGCTCGCGACTGGTGGCAAGAAAATTCTATGACATTGAGCAAGCAGAAAAGTCAAGACTTCAGTCTGCTTTCTCCAGAGATCGCGCTTTCAGTACTCCGTCTGTACACGACAGTGAAGGAAATGTTCAGTATAGTATAACTGCCGGTGTCAAATTCGGTTATAAAAACCGCTATCATAATATTTGGCCTTATGATCATTCAAGAGTCATATTACCTATACCAGACTCCTCTTGTGATTATATTAACGCCAGCTATATCTCTAGTAGTTGGTCCTCCAAAAGGTATATTGCCACTCAGGCTCCTCTGCCAGAAACCATCCTTGATTTCTGGTCAGTGATCTGGGATGAACGGATTCCTGTTATTGTTATGCTTACGGCCGAATATGAGGGCGGCCAGTTGAAATGCCATCCTTATTGGCAGGACGGTAAGCTCAGCAATCGGCTACAGCTGACCACTGTGGATAGCCAGATCATTCCATTAGGACCGAACACAAAGACCTGTATCACTATTCGTCGGTTTAAACTTGAGAAACTCGACACGCGTGAAACTCATGATGTGGTACAGATACACTACACGGAATGGCCTGATTTAGGCGCACCTGCTAGTGCCCAGGACCTATTAGCACTATGCGTAGTCAAGGATCATATTGTCAACGAATGGCAGGATTCTCACCCTAAACTGGCTACTAACCAGGAGCCGTTGGCTATGGTTCATTGCAGCGCTGGCTGTGGTAGGACTGGTACGTTTTGTACAGTAGACACGGTGATTGACATATTATCGAATCAGAAATACCATCCCCTGCTGAATAAGTCGCCTGAAAGTTTTCACACTGAAGAAGATCTTATTTATAAGGTAGTGAATGATTTTCGATGTCAGCGGAAATCTATGGTACAAAGTTTACGACAGTATGCGATTTGCTATGAAACGGCTATTTTATGGTGTTCTCGTGAGCTCTAAACATGGCAGACAACAGCTCACCTGTGTGTCGTACTATAAATATTATTTATTATACTTATTTATTCTTCCTATATAATATAAACGTTTGTTTGCTTGATATTATTTTTTATAATATATTATTATGCGTTCAAAAACAAGCTTTTTTTTATCTTTGTAACATTGAATTCATTGCATTCAATACTTTAGGCTCTAGAGGCTCAATGAATTGTTTGCGAAGATCTTCGGGAAGGTTATTTAGAGTTCGTAGTGTTGATTGAACAGCCTCTATTAGCGAGATACTATGAACTGGATCTCTTGACGATGATAATGCCTTGAGTCGCTTTTCTTCGGCAGAAGCTTCTCCATTGCCAGGTTGAACATATTCAAACGCGCCATAATAAGATTCCGAGTCACCATCTGTTTCATTCACTTCATCTAACAACTGGCACCATAAATCGACAAGGACATTCAATTTACTTAATATAATAGGATTTCCAGTGGCTGCCAGCGATGCCAACCCAAGCCCGTTCATTTTGCGATCGCGTGGATTACCCATGTGATCACATTTCTCAAGCCAAATATTTATGACTTTGGCACCTTCACCTGTAGATGCGATTAGTTCCAAGAACAAAGAGGCATTTTCAAACGCCATCTTCGAGAAAATGTTCAAAATCTGACACACAGTAACCATAGTTACTTGTCCTTCATCAAAGAGAGTCTTCAAAATTTCAGTAAAGAAACCTGAATCAAAAAGCGGGTGAATGTAGTTTGCCAGAGGCGATATCAGTGAAATAAAGGCTACAACTTCCGCTAGCTTTGAGAACGCATCCTTGGACATGGATGAAATATACTGGGCTGCAATGGTGAAGAACTTCAATGTGAATTCCTGAGTTAGCAGTTCCGGTGCAAGCAGCAAGTAGCTTTTTAGGATATCCAATTCTGAGGAGAGCTCTTCAGTTGATTTTTCTAATAGATTAAGTATGCTTGGTGCTAATGAAAGTAAATCTTCATTCGGTTGGTCGGCATTTTCCACTAGAGCTTTCCAAAGCGGTAACGCATCCTCTAAAAGATAGACATGCAATTGAGAAGCGGGGTCTATCGATACTCTAATAGCAGGTATAGCCATCTGATAACATGCAACCGATTTCTCTTTAGCAGCAGCAATGATGTTTGTCAATGTCTGAAGAATTACTCCGTTAATTAGATAGTTGTCGGTCGTTTCTTCCCATAACGAAGGTAACAGAGTTAATACTCCATCAATATATGGTACGATATACGAGCCCAATTGCTCGAACATCACAGACAAGGCATTAAGAAGAATATTCTTTGCTTCCATTGAGTCTACTCTATCAAAAACGCTAAAAATAGTAGTAAACACTGGGTCAATATAAGGCACAAACGTTTCTGCCTTGAATTCATAATTGTCCACACAGAATCGTAATGACTGGATAGCATACAGCTGAACAACAAGATCATTTAAAGGATCAGATTGATTCAAAAATCCACAAAGTAGCTTGTAAATCTCTCCAAGCGTTTCTTGATCACTCACCCGATAAATCCATTCTGGTAACAATAGACATAACCTGCGGCGAACAAGCTTAAAGTGCTCTGGAGAAGCAATGTATCCTTGGGGTGCCAATACCAGTTTGAACATAACATTAAAATCACAAGCATCACCAAAAGCACCACTGCCATGCTCAAATGCCTGTAAAGCGGCATCTTTAAGTAAAATTGTATTTAGATCATCGTTTTCCATTTTGATAGCGTTCTCAATAAAATTTAAGACCTGACCGGTAAGCTGGTCCTTGAAAGCAATCAACATAGTCTGGTATAGACCAATAGCAACGGATCTAATCTGACTAGACGAGACAACTATTTCTGATTCCTCTACAAAGAAACCTTCTGGATCAGAGCTCCAGTTTTCAAGATCAGAGTAGCTAAGTCGGAAATACCAGTTTAGGATTGTATCCATCAAGTGAGATATGACCTGTTCGGTGAATATGTGTGATTTAAGAAACTCGCGTGCTTGATTAGCCTCGAGCCGATCCTGTTCTGTTCTACCACGAACACTGGTGGCTGGAGACTTGTCTGCAACCTTAATCATGCCCTGTATGAGCTGAAGCCCTTGGACGACAACTCTTTCGTACAATTCTTTGGCATCTGCATTATCACCCTCATCAGGCTGATACAGAAATGAGGCTTTTGACACAATCACCGACATGTACGTTTCTAGTACATCGGGAGATTTAGGAGTTAGAACGAACGAGGTGGCTTGCTTCTCATATAGTCGGAGAAAAAACTTTCCCATCTGCCTGATATATTTTGTTAACAAGTCAGAAGATGGATTGTACGATGGAGAATCGTAGAGGGCTAGGAATGACTTTAAATGCTCATGAACAGTACCAAAAAAATTAACCGTCTCTTCGACTCTATTTGAGAATTCATGTCCATCGTATACTAATCGTGATGACACCTTTAGTGCCAAGTAGCCGACCTCCATCTTGGCTAGATCAAACTCTCCAGGATTCGCTCCCCACTCATTTATAAATGAAACATAAATCGGAGACACTTTTCTAATTAGATTAGTAGCCTTTTCTTGCATAGCAGGTTTAGTTTTTCCAAACTTTACTGATGCTAATATTTTCAAAACTTGATTAAGTACATATAATGAATTGTACAGTTTAACCAAATCCCGCGTTGCCACCGACTCGTTAATAACAGACTCGATGCGTTCAAAAAGATCGGGCCACTCTCTAGGAAAATCGATTCTCGATATCTGGGCAATTGTCATGGCATTCTGCATAAGTAATTGTCTATTTGGTTCCGATAACTGGTCGAAAATTCTATTACGGATCTGGGCCTTTTCCTCATCGCTCATATGGGTTTTGGCGGTTTTTCTCCAGTGCGATTGAATGCTATTCTTTAATAAAATAATGCTTAGCCATCGTTTTGATTGATCAGCCGTTGTGTCTAGATATATGCTCTGTAAACCAGCATGGTATCCGGGGATATTCTGCCATGATCTCAATTGTTTTTCGCTGGCCTCTCGTCTATGTGCGTCATGTTGTGATCCAGCGGCTTCTAATGCAGATAATAGATTGTCGGATGTTAACTCTAGCGACATACTCGAGTCTAGGTCTCCGAGGTCGAAATTTGAATGGAGATATATATGGTCTCATCAGGTATGGCCATAACCTGGAGAGATTTTGATTTTCCGAGAAGTTAACTGCCTGCAGCAACAGCCGTGCCTGCTAAACTCAGGGGTAATATTTAGATTAAAAAAAACACTCATTCTCATATATATCTATATCTATTTCGATTTAGAGATTCCAGAAGTAATCCAACGATTGGATTCATTACCACTTTCCCAATCTCTCTCTATATAACCAAGCTCTTTTTTGACTCTAATCACCTCGGCATGGTCACCGGTGTTTTTACCTAAATTATCACTCAATTTGATAGCTGGATGTCCATTAACAGCTGAAATCTTGATGACAATATTCAAAGGTCTCGATTTAAGACCTTTTGAATTCTTGAAATCGTTTGTGAAGAATGTGCCAACTCCAAAAGAAGCGGTCAGGCCATTCTCCTCAGCAGCCTTTTTGTAAAGGGCACATTTTTCAACATCCAGACTGTCACTGTAGACAATTCTTTTAGTGCCTTTGGCATATCCAAGCTTTGCATAGTGCTCACCAAGTAGTTTAGTATAGGTCAGAGGGTCACCAGAATCTTGGCGCACTCCAAGGTAAATGTCCGACAACGGGGGAATAAGGTCTAACAGTTAGTTAATTATTGTGGCCTACATGTTAAGCCCAGCGCTGCCTAGATTACTCACATTTAAGAAAATCATCAGATCCAAAAGTATCTGTCAAAGCAAAACCAGCATTGTCTTTGCCTAGGGTCTTAATCCAAAGCTCCATGGCCCTTTTATTCGCGTTTCGATAATCCTGAGTGTATGCGGCGATCCCCATCATCCACTCATGAGCAACAGTTCCAATAGGTCTCAAACTATACTTGTGGGCGAAATGGACATTGGAGGTGCCCAAAAATAAATGCGGCGAAGATGTCTGCTTAGTTCCATCTATTATTCCTTCAATGACTAATTGATGTGTTTTATATGACCTTCTTCTTCGACTACCAAATTCAGAGAATGGACAGCCATAACCGATCAATTGCTTGGCTTTTTCCGATGCTAACGCAAACTGTCCTTCATAGCTCCAATCTTTATCGACAAATTTGAAAAATGCTTCTGATACAAGTGCAAGAAGAGGGATTTCATAAAGAATAGTTTCAACCCAAAGCCCTGATACTTTAATGCTGAGGTCTTTGGTCTCCTCATTATAATCAAGTTTAACCTGATTTTCTGGAGATAGTTTGAAAGTCTTTAAATAGGCCAAATAATCTGCTTTTAAATATGGGACCGAAGTCTTCAAAAAGTCCAATTCGGAAGCTGTAAAGCGAAGAGCACCGAGGGCTACCAAGTTAGAATTAAGTCCCTCGCGCGCATCCAATCCAGTAAAAACCTACCTTTAATCTGGACGTCTAGCCATTCAATTGCCTCCTTATTAAGCTTCAAGTCAGGTGTTCTATTAGTGAAGCCATATTCAGCCTCTGAAGCGAATTGTGTCAGTAAAAATAGTCATTAAACTCTGAGACTCAAACAGCCTAGACAACTTACGCGCATCTGGAAAATGATCGAGAACTGCTGCCTGCATAGTAAGTTTATACAGGTCAGTGTCGAGCAACGACGGTATTAAAGGCTCAGTCATTTTGATTTTGATACAATTCTATAACGCCAATAATTGACCAACTCCATAAATTATTTAAACCTTTTACTTAGGTCTGCGGATGAAGGAAGATATGTTTCCCATATGGCCTGCCGCAGCGGCATCTTCCTTATCAGCATCGCTGATGCCGTACGCCGTACTGAGTAAGCTGTTGGATCATCGCCTGCTAACATGAAGACCAGCGTTGATGATAAGTATGATTACGATATATAATGCCTTGATACTATTCTAAGACATCCATATTTACTTTGCTTTCCGACTGGTGACTAACAGTCGGTCTGATTATTAGAATACAAATGCATTAGTACTACTATTTTATCTACATCTATTTAATTCTAGGACTAGTAATTGATAGTACACCCTCCATTAGTCTATCCAGACTGGTGATATTAAGCGCATCATCAAATACCTTGTCGAATGATTGAATGTTAAGTACTCGATCGTGAACACTGGTATTAACATCCACAGAGTCTTGTGGATTTGAAACCATTTCGTTTCTCTTCTGAGCCTCGTATAACACGTTAAGCCCACTGTTGAAGTTGTCTCCGCTGCTGTCAACTGAACTACCCACTGTAACACCTCCTCCACTCTTATACAAGCTGGCCTTTGTGCCTGAACTCAACTGACTGATGCATCCATTGACATTGATAAAACTAAAGCTGGCAGTTCCAGAGATATGATTTAGAGCACTAATGGCGAATGGATGGCTTTCAATATGAATGGGCATAGGGGTATCCAATCGAAATATAAACAGTCTTGATACAACCTTGAAATCTCTAGCAAACGAGTTGACTGCAAGTGCCACTCGTTCGTTGACATTATCAATGGCCAATAGCCTTTTACCATGTGTAGTTGAGTGTACTTGAATAGACCAAACCTGTCTGTTAGTCAACAGGTCCCAAACAAGTAGTCGAGTTTTGGATAGAGCAACTAATTTTGTGCCAACAATCTGTATATGCCTCACTCGCGATCCGAGAAGATTAGGAAGAGTTCGAATGATTTGAAATTTGTGACCGTCAATTAATTTTAAAGTAGATTCATAACCAAGCACAATGACGCTAGCATCACTAGATGAACAAACCGAAACAGCCGATGAAGTCATGGCACTAGGCGGCAAGAATTTCCGAATGCCCCATGAAACAGTTCGAGCTGTAGAGGCGATTTCATCTACATTAGTTGGTTTCCATAATCTAATTCCTCCGTCCTGAGCAGCAGTAATAAATCCATATCCAGAGCTTATAGGAATTACATCCACAATGCTTTTGTTTAGTCCA
Source organism: Sugiyamaella neomexicana (assembly GCA_030555635.1). NCBI lineage: Eukaryota > Fungi > Ascomycota > Dipodascomycetes > Dipodascales > Trichomonascaceae > Sugiyamaella > Sugiyamaella neomexicana. Next base: position 144,363 of record JANIWN010000023.1, on the reverse strand, counting down.
TGAGGAGCAGATACTCTTGTAGCCAAGTCCCATTTAACTTCGTCTTTGGTGTCATTCCTTGTCCAGAATTTCAAATTAATCTCCTTGTCGTCTTTTGAAAGAAGTCGATCTACAGCCGGAGCACTACGTTCATCTACCGTAGCCATCCATTTGCCATCTGGCGTGAATACAACATGCGTGATTTTGGGATCCTCAATAGCAATTTCGCTGCGAACTTTACCGGTCTGAATGGTCGATGCAGTTGAGAAAACAGTAACCTGTTGATCTGTTGCCATGTCATAAACCTGGAGCTGAGATCCATTTCTGGTCGGGAAGTATGCATGCTTGGTCTGGGGATTGATATAGTAAGCCGTTGTATAGTCTGGGGCATGAACTTTATCCCAATCCTTATTTCTATGTCTTTTGCGTTCCTTTTCTGGATCTCCTGGGAGCTTACCGAAAACAGCTTTGATTCCAGATACTTGGATCCGACTGAGGAGATCGATTGAAGACAGTACCACTAACTGGTCTCCCTGTAATGATAAAGCATATAGCTCGGAGCCCGGATCGACATAGATATCGGTGATATCGCCTTCTAAACGAGGTAGGAATTGCGTGTTATCAGTTTCCAGCTGCCAGAATACAAGTACACGCTCTCTGCCGCCAGATAATAAATAATCATCATTAAGAGAAAATGAAAGCGCGAGAACAGAATCTACGTGCCATTTGAGGGCTCGAATAGACGGGTCGTCGCCAGTGCCAGAAAATATGTCATAATAAATATCGATGACTCCTGTCACAGACCCGACTGCTAGAATGCCTTGATCAGATACCGCAATTGAAGATACTGCCCTGGCTCGCTTGATGGTTTTTTGAGCAAGAATCTTTGTATGAGTCTTGTCAAACTTGCCGACAGTAATAATTTCTCCAGACTTTGATGATGAATAAAACGCAACATATTGCTTTGAGTTTGAAATCGTAAATAGCTTCACTCCTTTGACGTGCATTAATGGTGACGATGAGGAGCTGCTCCATTCTGATTCTGCTGAATCACCAGCATCTTCGTTCTTGGTTAATGATAAAATCCCTTGCTTTTCGCTAAACACAACCACCTCTGATTCCGAAGGTTTAGAGATAATCTTTTGTACTGAGTGTTTAGTATCAATCACCACTCTATTAGCAGATTTATCCTGCCAGTTGACAAGATCTAATTTGCCTGTAGATCTGGAAATCACCACCAATGAACTATCATGCTCACATAATTGTATATCTGTAACATCATTAATTGAATCAATATGAATACTACGCACAACTTGCTTAGTCGCTCTTGAATACACTCTTAGTTCTAAAGAGGTAAGAGCAAGAAAATGGGCTTTATCTGGTGTGAAAATGGGATTGACATTTGGAAATCTGCCGCCTACAGTTGAAGTTACCTTCCAAGCTTTAGAACTTGTATAGGTTGTACCAGTGATTCTCTTTCGTCGTACTTGTTCGTCAGACATTCTGTACGGACCTTGAAATGATTACTTGAGAAGTAGGTCTAAGAAACCAATCGTCGCCCTCGGTTTGAGATTTTGGAATTTGTTAGTAGAGAGTGTGGATTTTGATTTTTTTTCAGTTGGTTGTAGATCAAAATGTTTTCTACCGTTTCTTTTTTGCAATAGTAATAGTAGTAGTTGTAGGGTAAGAACGCGCGGCTGGACAGGATCCAGCCGTACGCTTTTCAAGTATAGGCTTAGGCTTACACAGGCAAATGAAATATTTGGAAAAGTCCACCTTAGAGTTCTAGTTAGGGCTTAGCTTGTCACTTGTACTGTATACCACAGATGTGTTGTGAGCTGCCTATTAGAATGTTGATGGTTATATGTAACGGAGAATAGCTCTTTCAGATATCTCCTTTAGCATGTGTAAAACATAGGTATGCGGCTTGCGTCAAAGCTTAATGCAGGGCACGATTAATCTTATCTCATAGCTATTTAAACTCGCGGTGTTGCCAATGGTTGTTCTTATTTGCTCTCTAAGACATTATTGACAGAATATATCAAAAATGGAATTTGCTGATGTTAAACAACAGCTTCACAATCTTTTTGCAGGTGCTCCCACTTACACTGAAGACGATTACCCCGACTTGACTGGAAAGGTCTATATCGTCACTGGTGGTCCCACTGGTATTGGTTACTACGTGTCCAAGTTTCTTCTTCAGAAAAACGCAAAGGTATGGATTGTTGCCAGAAATCAGACCAAGATTGATCAGGCTATTACCGAGTTCAAAAAAGAACTACCTAATGCTACTGTGAACTACTTTATAGTAGATTTCGCCGATCTTTCTTCCATCAAGGGCGGTGTTCAGAAATTTCTTGATTCTGGCGATAAACTCAATGGAGTTATACATAATGCCGGGGTCATGCATCCCCCTCAAGGTTCGGTTACAAGCCAGGGCTACGAACTACAACTGGGAGTTAATACCATTGGGCCTTTTCTTCTGCAAAAGTTTCTTGATGAGAAACTGATTGCAACTGCTAAGACAGCCCCTGAGAATTCATGTCGAATTCTGTTTGTGTCTTCTTCAGCAGCTGCCCTAGCTCCTCGAAATGGTGGAATCAATTGGAAAGATATAAATTACAAGACTGAAAATGCTAGCAAGTGGACGCTGTATGGCCAGTCTAAAGCCATAAATATCTATGAAGCCATTCAATGGGCTAAACATCATAGTGATTCTGGCGTGGTATCGCTGGCCTGTGATCCTGGTAATATTCATAGTGAACTACAAAGATATGCAAATAGACTTGAGCAATTTGTATACAACCGAGTCCTATACCCAACTCATTATGGAGCTTATTCTGAACTATTTGGAGTTCTTCACCCTTCATTTACAACCGAGGACAGTGGAACCTTCAATATCCCATTTGGACATCGAGGCAGAATTAGAGCTGATATAAAAGAAGCTGCGAATGGTGATGATGGAGACAAGCTTTGGAATTGGCTTGAGGAGCAGGTCAAACCGTATCTTTAAATAGTACGAACGATATTTTATTTTAGGTTATTTAGTATCTGCGCTGCACTGATGACATTTGTTTTTTTCTTAGACATTTGTGAAAATATTATATTCTATCTTATCAACGGGGGGTCATACAAACTCTTTGACCTGATCCTCGAGCCACGCCCAGAGTTTCAACCCGGTTTCACCATGGGCACCATCGTATAGATCTTGTCTTGGATGTTCCTGTTGACCAAATGGCACATAATAGTTGCCATTATCTTTAAGGGTGAGCGAGGGGTGCAACAATGGATAAAGCTCTGCATAGGCTGCTTTGCTAGCATCATATGAGATGGCGTGGAACAACCCCACCCGGCCTTTGCCTAGGTTTCTTCCAAGATCAGTACCTACCAGACCCGGATGAACAGACACGCTGATGACCTTGGAATCCTTGTGAATCCTAGGCCATACAATGGCTTCATAAAGATTGACAGCTTTACTATGGCCATAAATACCGAAACCATGAGGTCCGTTAGGAACATTATTCATATCTTCCAGATTAATCCCGCCATGAGGAATACTTATACGATGGCCACTTGAGCCCACCCAAACAATACGCACCGAGTTGGCAGGAGAAGTTTCGGCAGTCTTCTCTAGAATCGAGTCAAGGTACTTTTGGAATAAAAACGGTGCAACGCCATTGACTCCAATAGTCATCTCAAGACCCTGGGCCGTCTTTGACCCAGCAGGCGGGAAATTCAACCCTGCATTATGGACAATGCCATCCAACCGGTCATTCTCTGCCAGAAATTGATCAACGGCAGGTTTGATAGTCGCAAGATCGGCATAGTCTGTAATCAGATAATGGATATTCTTTGCATTCTCAGGATACTCTGCTTTCAAGCTTTCGACTGCAGCAATTAGCTTGGGCTCGGTTCGTGCTACCAGATAGACTTTGGCATTCTTCTCCACGAGTCTTTTGGCCACCTGGAGACCCAGACCACCAGAGGCACCCGTGACTATATACACTTTTCCAGACAAATCAGGAAACTGGTCAACAGTGTATGTAGCTCTGAAAGGAACAAAGTCCTTTAGAATTCGTAGCGTATTCATTATCAACCGGTATCCACAAATATATAACACCAACGTCAAATGTTACAAGATAACTAAAGGAATTCAGTTGTAGAGTAAAAGAAAAAGTGGGGATATTTATATCTTCGGCGACCCCAGAAATATAAGATACCGCAGGAGGCTATCTCCGAGGACTTTAACGGTGGCGCATAGTTGATCCGAAACTGCGGCCTTAAACTGCCCGAGCGAGATTTATGCATTAGAGCCGTTATCTTTTGATCTACTGCATAGAGAGTGCTTCTGCGAATGCAATATGAATATATTAATAAATTAAAAACTATTTAGTCCGTCATTCTCATCCTGCTCAAGATCAATATTCTTTTGTTTACCAGTGGACCTCATACCAGCCAAAGTTTCATTAGTGACTTGTTTACGCATCTTGGCCTCCATTTTGGCAATTTCTTGATCACCGCTGGTTGCATCGGCTTCAGCATATTCCATGACCAAACGTCGTCCAAGTAAATGTGTTCCTTGAAGAGCTTTCATGGCATTCTCAGCCTCTTTAGCAGTAATGAACTCTGCAAATGCAAACCCTCTGGCAGACTTGTTGAACTTTTTGGGCAGGCGCACGGTCCTCAGTTGTCCAAAAGTTCCAAAAAGTTTTTGAATATCTTTCTTGGTTGCTTCGAATGGGATATTCTTGATAAGAATCTTGCTTTTGGCCTTGGCTGTAGACGATGTACTGGACTCAGGCTGCTGATCCTGTCCTCTACGAGAAATCTTCAATTGTAGCTTATGGCCATCGAGAACAATTCCATCCATTGCCTTTAGGGCAATATTGGCGCTTTCAGAGGTTTTGAACTCGACAAAGCCAAAACCCATACTCAAAGTTTTGCCAGGATTCTTTGCATCGGGCTTTTGTTTCACTTGAGCGATTGCATAGCCATCGAGTGCCTTGAATGCATTGTGCAGATCGGCAGAGCTTGTCTTGAAATTCAGGTTCTTAACAAACAGTGAAGTTCTTTCATCACCATTTGATTGGACATCTTCGCTGGTCGCAGCAGTACCCAGAATTTCAGATGCTGACGATTTAACCTCTTTAGCAGTAGTAGAAGAAGACCCATTAATTGTTGCAGTGCTAGTAGTGGGTAGCTCATCATCGTCTCCTTCAAACAAACCCTTGGGGCCCTTTTCTAGGTACAAAATCGACGATTTGACTCTCCTGTAAGCGAGTTTAGTGAAAGCCGCTCTTGCCTGTGGGGCATTTTTGAAAACAACCATTGCAATACCTCCATCTGGAGGCAAAAGCACCTTGCGAAGCTCACCATAAGTCGCAAACATGTCGGTTATTTCATCAAGGCTAGTATTGAATGGTAGATTCTTAACTAGAATAACAGTGTCTGATTTTTCTTTTTGATTGAAAGACAGCAGATCAACTCCTTTCCCTGCAAAATATTCCTTGATATTGCTAAGCACCGAAGTCTCTGCCAATGCCTGTTGAACAGCGGCATCAGATGACTCAGGATTAATAAGCTCTGATTTAGAAACACCGAGGTTTCTGGCCGCAGACTCCAGAACGGCATCACTATTAACATATAGCGAGTTCCAGCTGAATTGTTGCTTCGCAGCAGCCGCCTTCCTCTTAAGTTCATTCTGTTTCTTCAATGGCAAGTTTTTCAGATCAAACTCGTCAAGTCTATGATCCTTCTTGGCATCTGCAGGCAAAATATGAAGCAATCTGCCTTGAAAGATAGTCTTATCCAAGCTTTCATAGGCGGTGATGGCATTTTCTGCGTTTGTGAATAGTACATATGCGAACCCTTTTGATTTTCCTGATTTGGGATCAACTGGAATATGCACTTCTTCAAGTGGTCCGAATTTGCTAAAGAGCTCTCTGAACTCTTCTTCTGAAGCAGAATAGAGTAGATTACGTAAAAACAAGCGGCCCGTCTGCGAGATTTTGGCCTTGACTTTATCTTCTTCAGACTCTTCCTCCTCATATTCTTCGTCATAAACTTCAGCTTCGTTGGATGGTTCGACGGCTCGTGAAGCGGGCATTGTTGCCTCGTTTCCGCTTGTGTTGGTACTAGAGTCTTGAGCTTGGACATCTTTAGATTCTTTTGAAACATTTTCCACCATTCTCTGACGTCTCATACGTAGCCAATCCATATCAGATATATTTTCATCCTTGGCAGATGTGTTTTCTTCCTCTTCAGGCTTCTCAACTTGGTCATTTTCATCAACTTCGTTCCCTTCGAATGCAGACAACGATACAAATGCCTCCTCCTCCTCCTCCTGTACATCAGTAGCATTAGTCATCTCAACATACTCAGAGTCATCATCAATATCCTTCAACGCTGATGCAGAAGGTGGAGCCGGTGGAGTAGATACTATATCATCATTTGCCCAAGACTTCAAGCCCTGTCTCGCCTTCATGGCTCCCAAATACTCAGCCAATTTAGGATCTTCTTCTTCAATGCTATGTTTCTCAGTCTGTTGTGCAGCTTTCGCCTTTTTCTGTTTTTTGCTAGATAAAATTTCTTCTGCTGCCTGTTCAAGTCTCTTTCGCTTCTCTCGTTCTCGGATATGCCTCTGTTCCGTACTGACCAGACTGTCATCTTTTGTAGTTTTCGCAATCTCTACAGCCAATTTCGCTGTATCAATAAACGACTCATTAAAAAACCTCACAGCTTCTTGTGCTTCGGTATCTGTTTTATAACCCACAAATCCAAATCTCCTGGATCTACCATCCCGAGTCTTCATAAGCTTAACATCTGTGACTGTGCCCTTGCCGGCCAAATGCTTCTTAAGCTTTTCCTCCGTTAAATATAACGGCAGATTCTTGATAATAATACGAGACATATTGAATGATAATAAAAACTCGAAAGTACATTAAAAAACAGTTGCCAGTCTCAAAAACTATTCCAGTCTGACAAGTTAGATTTATCTAGTGCACGGCTAAATTTTTTTCTTCCCTAACCGTATTTTATCAGAGAGATCCATGCATGCCGATCTTTCATTTCCAATTTTTTTTAGTGTATAGTGCAAAAGGAATGCTCTAAAGTCTCTGAATTCTGTGAACTCCTATTAAAGACTCGACGAGATCTCAAGGATTCAAAAAAAAAAATAAGGATGGCAATTAAAACCAAATTCAAGGCCAAAAGCTTGAGTAGCTCCTCCAAAAGCAAGAGTTTGGAGAAACCATCATCCACGGTCAGCAGTGACTTCATACTGACAATTGATGATGATGATGAGAACGTCCCAGATATGGACACAGACGAAGAAGCAGTGGATGACGAGGAAGACGAGAAGAAAGCTTCATTACATGGAGAGGATGCTGTAGAAAAACCTAACAAATCGAAAAAGATCAATAAGAAAGCCAAGACACAGAAGGCTGCGAAGAAGGAAGAAGATGCAGAAGAAGAACAGGAGATTGATCCTGAGTTCAAATTCGCTTTGGATGGTCTTGTTACTTCATATACTTTTGAGGGTTGGGACTTGGGTGCTGATCAACCTCCCATAGCTTCAGAGAAGAGAGATGTTGATTTAGATGATATTATTAGAAGAAAAGGTGGGCTTGACAGTATAGAGGCCGAGGCGGAGTCAGAAGCTGATGAGGGAGCTGATGAGGATGATGATGAACTCGCTTTAGATGGGTTTGGAATGGGAGCTAAAGATGAGAATGGAAACGAAGAAGAGCCGGACTCCGAGGCATCTGAAGACAATGAAGAAGAAGCTGAAGATGAGGAAGAGGAAGAAGAAGACGACAAAGACAGTGAGGATGAGGATGAAGAAGAAGAAGAAGAAGAACCAGAACAAGATACTGCAGAAGATATGGCTAACTTCTATGCATCACCAGCAGAAGCCGATAAAGCAAAGGGTACTGTACACCAATCCTTTCAAACTCTCTCCCTTTCTAGACCAGTACACCGTGGATTATCCTCGCTAGGCTATACAAGACCATCTCCAATTCAAGGCGCTGTCATTCCTGTCGCCTTGTTGGGAAAAGACGTTATTGCTGGTGCCGTGACAGGATCAGGTAAAACTGCCGCCTACCTTATTCCTATTCTCGAAAGACTTGTTTATAGACCCAAAGTGGCTACCACTCGTGTGGTGGTTCTAACTCCGACACGTGAATTGGCTATTCAGGTTTGTGACGTTGGTAGGAAACTCAGTCAGTTCATTTCTGGCCTGAGGTTTGGAATGGCCGTTGGTGGTCTTAATCTCCGAGTTCAAGAACAGGAGCTTAAAACTAGGCCTGATATAGTTGTCGCCACTCCAGGTCGATTTATTGATCATGTACGGAATTCGCCAAGTTTCCAAGTCGATGGTGTTGAAATTCTTGTTGTAGATGAGGCCGATCGAATGCTAGAAGAAGGTTTCCAAAAAGAGCTGACAGAGATTCTATCTCTTATTCCCACCAAGAGACAGACCCTATTGTTTTCAGCTACTATGAATAATAGCATTAAAGATTTGGTCCAGCTATCTCTGCATAAGCCTGTTCGTATTATGATTGATCCCCCTAAGCAGGCTGCTGGTGGTTTGGTTCAAGAGTTTGTCCGCATTCGTAAAAGAGAAAACCTAAAGCCTGCTGTACTTGTGTCACTTCTAAAGAAGATTGGATCAAACCAAAGAATTATTGTCTTCGTTTCTCGAAAAGAGACTGCACATAGACTGAGAATCATTGTTCGACTTCTTGGAATCAAAATTGGAGAGCTTCATGGTTCTTTATCGCAAGAGCAACGTTTGAAGTCAGTATTAGCCTTCAGAAATTTGGAGGTTCCCGTCTTGGTGTGTACAGACTTGGCTTCGCGTGGTCTGGATATTCCTAAGATCGAAGTGGTCATCAACTATGATATGCCTAAAACTCACGAAATTTACTTGCATAGGGTGGGTCGTACGGCCCGTGCCGGAAGGGAAGGTAAAAGTATATCGTTTGTTGGAGAAGCTGCGATTGAGCGAGCTATTGTCAGAGACGCCATAAAGAACGCTGCCACTGCCGATTCGTCCGCCAAAAGTTCAATCATGGGCAGAAATGTCGACTGGAATGAAATCGAAGAGATAAACGCCACCATTGAATCAAAGGAGAGCATTATTGAAGAGGTCCTTGAAGAAGAAAAATCTGAAAAACTACTCGCCCAGGCTGAACGAGACATTACAAGAGGTCAAAATCTCATCAAGTATCAGGATGAGATTCACTCTCGTCCGAAAAGAACTTGGTTCGAGGCTGAAAAAGATAAGAAGAGTGAATCTCAGCTGATGAAAGAGGCAAGCGCTCAAAAGAAAAGGAAGATGGAAAAGACGGATGATGATGGTCCCAAAAAATACAAGAAGACTCAAAAAGATAGGTCACAGAATCAAAAGAGAGGGAACAGTAAAAATGCAGGCTCCCGTAAGAACGCTAAACGAAACGATAAAAAGTTAGCAGAAAAGATCAAGCGGGCCAAGAAATACAGAAAGTAAATGAAACCATAATTTCCGTTCAGCACACCTTACTTGTGTTAATGTACTTTCTATTATATAATTTATTAATAAATGTAAAATAAGAGTATGATCGTTCACTTGTAGTAATATTTAGTTGAAAGCGTGTTGGCATCAAGCTCTTCATTCTCACTCAAATCAGGAACTATACGATGATCGTTAGGACCCAAAGTAAGTAGCTGAACACGAAGCCTTCCCTGTGCAAGCTGTTCAGCGTGGAGTCGCGAGTAATCCGACTGAAAATCACGATCTTTTGACATCATAATTCCATCCCGCCAGACATTTGCCTTATCTAATGTACCAGAGTACATTGTCAACAATGGCCTTTTGGGGTCCTTCCTGTCCATGAGCATGATCTCTGCATAGCTGACTCGGCTGATTAAGCGAATATTGTTTGATTCTTTCACATTTTGGTTCAGTGACGGCATAGATAGTGCTGATACGACGACTTCTTGTATATCTGATAATTCGATAAGCTTCACAGAACTGTCGCCCTTTTCTCGTTGCTTCTCCTCTAGCATATATTGAAGGGCACCCTTACTAGGGGAAAGAGCAACATAATATTTTGGGTCTTGGCTGAAAGGGGTCTGAGGTCCTCTTGAAATCGAAGAATCACGCACCTTGTCTTTTGAACTCATAGATGTAGCCGTGGGATCCCGGACCCAGAACGTATCACCATTTAGCACAAGACGAATTCGCTGTTCTCTCACAAAGCTTTGCGATTCTGTAAACTGTTTCTGATATAAAGCTGCAATATCAAGTTTCCAGCATGTGTTTACATCGGCTTCAATTTTTTCAAGTTGCCACTCTCTTATCTCTTGATACGCTGTAGAATTCATCTCCTCCAATACCTTCTCAACGCTAAACTGGTCTTGGCTCTTCTCTATCGCCCTCAGAAAAAGGCTTTGGACCAGTTCACTAACATTTTTAATATCATATCGAGTTGCTGCTGATGTCTTCCACATACGCATGAAGTTGACTGTGCCAGCAAAATGAAGACTCCTCCAATTCAGAAACAGCATGCTCTTATCCAAATGGAAGATTTTAGAACAAGACGGGTCAGACATTTCTGGTTCTCTCGATAGTGAATTACTCTGACTATGGCTACCTCTAATGTAGCTAGGAGGTATAAGGGACTTAGCAGTTCCGTTCTCCAAATTTTTGTGCAATGACATCTTTTGAATTTGAAACATGGTTCCTAAAATATCAGATACTTGAAGGCTTGCTTCTAACAATGGGAATGTATTTTCGGACTTGGTAGCACCCGACACCTCAGCATAATGCTTCACCAAATTCAAGTTATCATAATGAAAGAGCTCGTACAAATCAAGGCATCCAGACCATCCGCCGGCTGTATTAATAAATTTCAGCAGTAAGCTTTCCTCTCCCTCTACAGTCCCGTTCTCCTTTACTGAGGGATCTGTCTCGGTAGCAGATCCGGATCCGGTCAGTGTTTCAAGTCCTTGCTTGATTGACTTGACTACAACACGGTGCAGGGCAATATCAGAGCTACCATATTTTACTCTATTGTTTCTCATAGTTACTGACAACAGGTTCTGTAAATCTAGCAATAGAGGCCTGCATGCTGCGGCCATTGCTTGGTCGTGCACTATCACTTCGATATGATTCCCCAAACCGCATATTTGTAGGATGGTATGGATGTCAACTCCACAGTCATTTAGATTTTCGGCAGCTGCTAACAAGGAAACAATCAACTGAAGAGTGGCAATCACAATTTCAGTATTATTGCAAAGCAATCGTGAAATTATTATTTCCATGAGCATAGGATCAGCAGCTATTTGGCCACCAAGGAGATCTAGTTGCTCCGAGTGACTGGAGCTCCTTTTCTTCAATGATTGGACAGCTAGAAGTGTTAGGATTGACAAAGAAGGGCAGGTTATATTGGAGAGAGCCAAATCATCATTGTTATGTTCTCCCGCAATCCCCAGAATCTACCGGCATGTTAGACTTTTGTACGACTGGTGTACAATGCTGGAAATATAATGACATACTTTTGTAATCAAAGAGATATCAACCATTGCCCAGGCTGCTCGATCTTTGGATAAAAGGTAACAACATGCTTGTAAGCTTTGAGAAAGAGTGGACCCATCATTTGGTTCCAGTATCCCATATTTCAGATTTATTAGTGCTGCAGCAGTAAGTTTGGGGTTTTGCAAAAGTTTTTCTGGAAATTGGTTCTTGATGAGGAGCTGGTTAGTTTTTATTGCTGAAGGAACGCTTCATATGAATGTACACACAGATGACTTTTGGATATGAATAAGAGGCTGCGCCTACTAACTGAGATCATACCTGTTTCCTTGCTTGATTTGAGTATCCTATATACGTCTGAGACTTCCATGTTAAATCGCGACCGGTTGTTAAAATAAGGACAGCACGGGTGTCTTTGATGCCTTTTATGCATGTTGGATTGGACCCTGCATGGTTGTTAGACTTGCCGGACTCGGAATTGAAATTAAGCAAACAGTATTATACTTATGGGATAAAGAAGCGTATGTTTATTGAGACTAACGAGAGCTCAAGCATGAGAAACATGATTAGTATCATGTTCACGCAGTTAATATATATGTGTGAGTAGACCTATATAGATAAGACATACATATAAGTCTGTCAGAAAAAGAAAACAAGATAAGATAACAAGGCAGTTTCTATCTATAGTACTATATAAGCATACTACTGTATTAAAAGACATTGACAGAATATATGTATACTCTTGGCTTGAAATAGCTGAACAATATAGAAGACGTGCTACCTTCTCTTTCTTCAGATATCATGCAAACGTCCAAGGCCCCAAAAGATGAGGATGATCCTTATGCTGCTCTGTCGAGTATTGCGGATGCGCTTAGCACGAGTATTAAAGCATTATTAAAGACACACGATGAATTCCGCAAAACTGAAGCTGATGCCTATAGTTTAGGGAGAGGTTTACACGAGTTTACTTTGCGAATAAAGGAAGCGCGTCGAGATGAACAGTTACATGATGATGTATTACAATCACAAAGTGCTAGCAAAAAGTAGACTGTATGTTTTTATGACAGAATTAGATAAACAGATTATTTATTAGGTCATTATGTTAGAAGCATCAAGATTTCGGCTATATTATCTGGATGACTTTTTAGACTTTTTCTTCTTGTTTTTAGAAACCTTTTTATGTGTTTCAGGTTTTTTGCCTGTTGCTTCTATGTTGTTATGCTCAGTTTTATTATCAGTGTTGTTCGAATTTTCTGAAGCCGATCCATTCATTGGCAGCTGATTTGGCGCTGTCGATTCAGGAGAGGTTTGTGAAGGTACTGGATCATTTTCGTTGATAGGTGTTTCTGTTTTGGGTGTGGCCTTTTTGTCATTGTCTGCTTCTGGCTCTTTTTCAGCTTTCACTTCAGGTCCACTAGCGAGTTTGATTTCTGGCACATTGTCTGGCTTATCAGTTTCATTTCCTGTGTTGTCTTCAGCTTCAGCCTCAGGCTCAGGTTCAGCAAGCTTGGTATCTGGCTCATTCGTTTCATTTCCAGGCCCACTTTCAGTTTTAACTGCGGGTTCAGTTACAGAGACGTCTTCAGGTTCACCAGCAAGCTTAGTTCCCGGCTCATTTTCTTCAGTTTCATTTCCCGATCTTGTTTCAGGTCTAGCTTCAAGTTCAGTCGCAGACTTGGTCTCTGACTTCGTCACTGGATCCGCCATCGGCTCATCTGCTTTGGTCTCTGATTCAGCTCCTGGTTCAGCTTCTGGTTCACTTGCAATTTTGGTTTCTGATTCACTGGCTAGCTTATCTTCCGGGTCAGTCTCATGTCGGGCCTCTGGTTCAGCTTCTAATTCAGTTTCGGCCTTGACAGGGGACACCATTGTGGGATCAGCTGCCGCCTTCACATCTGATCTCACACTTTCCTCAGACTCAGGCACACTTTCAGGCTCACCCGGAAACTCAGTCTTCTCATTTGCGTTTAGCGTAGATTCTGTGTCTTGTTCTGACTTTGCCTCCTTCTCAATCAATAAGTCACGTTCCAGCTCAGTATCCGAACTTACTGTTGGATCTTTATTGCTTGAACGTGAATGATTTTCTGACTGAGCCGGTGTTATCTCTGCTTGAGGTTCGGATTCAACTTCCACTTTCTGTGCCTGGTGTAACCCCGACTCATCAGATTTCTTTTCATTGTCCGACTGCTTAACAGTAGAAGTTTCGCCTGCCTCTATATTGTCGGCGGCAGATCCTCCCTCATGTCCAGCAGCAGATTTCGATATCGTGGGTTGCTTTTCTTCTGCTATCGTTTGTGATGCGACATCTTCTTTCTTCTCCTGCTCTTCTGGAGCAGGCATTGCATTAATATTCTCCCAAATAACCTGTGCCGAATTTCCAGACCCTTCAACACTGCCAAGATTGTCTCTGAAATATTCAATATCCTGTAGTACTCGTCTCTTATCAGCCTGAGACTTGAAATCAGTTTGAATATATGCCTCTAATAGCTTCCGTTTGTAGTTGTCGAATATTTGTGAAGTAATTAACTAGAAAGTGTGTTAGTAATGAAAAATAAAAATGGGAAAAGAGCATCTCTCTATGCTGTCTTAACATACAAGATATGATTGCTTGGGCAAGATCTTCACCAAGATCTTCACTAAAATCGAAGTTTCCTTGACCAAATCCTGCATATACTTATTGACAGGACCTGGCTGTGACCAATCGGTCTTCATGATAACGTTGCAATGGAATGTCATTTTATCGTTCATTAACGAGATAAACTTTTGGTGGACTTCGTGGCGATGGCTTTCTAACTCGGCAATGAGAGTGTCAAAATCATTAAGGACAGGCGACGAAGGAGGGAGATGTCTAGCAGCGCAACGTTTAATAAACGGCAAAAGTGCTACCATTATATTAACAGATTCAGATGATAATGCAAGATGTTTAGCTGTAATGTGTTTCAATCCAGCCGAGCGAGTTGCGCCTGCGCCAAGAATTAGTTGAATGGCACGAGAATTAAACTTCTTGACAAGGTCAATAAAATTAGTGACAACCTCTGTTGATAAATGAGGTAGCAAAATCATTAATTTGAGATAGTCCTCGGTGGATCTGATGATACAAATGGCTGGATTAGAGATGATGAAACTGGAGTTTTCAACAAAAACATTACGAGGTAGCTTTTTACCATCATTACTTTGAGTGGATTTGATGGCCTGTGATAACGGGATATCGTCGTCGGACTCGTAAGGAATCAAAATGACTCTTAGAGCTGAAACCCATGGACTGGGATCCTTACCAGAGGCCCCGCTTTCGACAATACGATCCACTAGCGCTTGAAACTCTTTTGAGATTTCTTCTTCCTTCCATAAATCTTTGTCCATCAAGTCGGCCAATTCAGTTTCACGCTTTGAGTAAAAGCGATCCAGAAATTGCTTAATGAAAGTGGACAGCATTCCTCGTAACTCATTAGAAGGGTCGCCACAGATGATCTCACATTCAGCAAGATATATTCCGTTTAATGCATAAAAGTTGATAAAATCTTGTAGTCCATAGTTGACAGTTTGTTCACGACGAACTTTCAAAACTTTTGTCATTCTACTTTCCGAGTTATTGATCACGCTGAGGAGTAGATCGCTCAAATCGATGACTGCTGAGCCTCGAGAGTCATCCAGTGAAGCGGTCAGATCAAGCAAAAGCTTTTGCTGCGCTGAAAGTCTTCTATACAGCTCTGATAGCGACACATAGATGTCCGATACCATAGTCTCGGCCTCCCGTATTGTCATGGCTCGGAGTGAGGTAGCTAATGACATGCTTTTATCAACCACTGATCTATTCGTACTGTTGGAGCTCATGGAAATGGTATCACTCTTAGACGGCAGGTTCATGCGTACAACGTTTTTCACCATTTTAACTACCGATTCTTTGTACTGATTGAATGCAGTGGCGATGTTATTTGAGCGGGACAACCCATTCAACTGTTGACTCAAAGACTCTCTAAATGAAGGGTCGATATTGAGATAGCTTGTGTTACTAGGCACAGGGTTTGCAAAAGGATCTTTATCTAATATTCTTCCTAATCTCTGTAACGTATCGACCTTGGGTACAGATTCCATATGTCGTTTCAAGTCCTGAAGTAATATGGCAGAAAAGTTGTTGCTATAAATTTCACCTGCTTTTGATCTCAACGTGCAAAGGCTCTCTCTCAAGTCAGACAGTCCATTAACAGATTTCAAGTTCGTCAACGGGTAAGACCATGGCAAAGTCCATTTTTTGACCAGCACATGTGAATTATTACCTTCGAGTAACGCTTCAGCAGCATCGATAATTTCTAATGATTGGTCGATATCATGGCCTTCATTCAAAATGGACTCGGCATTGTTAGCCTGCTCAAATACAGTTGATATTTGTAACAAGGACTGGGAAAGAATGGCTACATTCTGGCGTCGTTGACGAAGTTTCACCTGCTCAATACCACGAAGGGCAATATTACAGTCAGCATCAGTGAGCTCTTGTTTCAGTTCCTGCATTCGTTTTATACATTCGGAAGCGCGCTCATTTATAGTTTTCAAGTCTCCTAAAGTGGAGAAGAACGATTTGGATGCATTGGAGATTTCATTGATGAGATGCAGTTCAACAGTATCGATGTACCAGGAAAGTTTTTCCTGCAGAATGGAATTTGATGCCAGAATTCTTGGTACTTCATTCTCAGAGTTGTCTGCTTCTGTTTCTTCATCTAGAAGTTTTATAGGTGAACTTATACCATCACCGCCATGAATAATCTCTGATTTCTCGCTAACAATGCCGAAGATTTTCGGGTTGTCGAGCTGAAACTTTTCCTGGAAGAAGACATCCGGGATAGTTGATAAAGGAGTCAAACCTGGTTGCAAAGGTAATTGTGTCGAAGAGTCACGGTCATTCTGGTCCGGTAACAAATCGCCCGATCCAGTAGACAATATAGACGTATCCTGACCAGAGATAACGGAAAACGTGTCATCATTTACATTTCTGGTCGAGCCAGCAGCAGATCCATAAGCCTGTTCATCAGCTCCACCTCGGGATATTCTAGCTCCGTAAAATAACTCGTATTCCGAGAAAAGATCATTAAACTTTTCCCTGATTTCCTCTGTTTTGAGTCTAGGAGTAGCCGCCAAAACAACAGGAGGTATATCTTTTGAGGTAGGTGATTTGAATGGAATGGACGAACCACTGCCAGTGGTGATATTTCTCCTGCTGAGCTGAGCAGGAGAACTAAATAACTCATTGTTGGAATTAGTGGCAACCGAAGCATTGGCAGGGTCCACCAAATCAGCAATTGAGTTCGGACCAAGCCTATTATGAGAATGGCCAACACGATTGAGGCCAACTGGTGTGAACACAGACAAGGTTCCAGCAGTACCAGCACCTCCTCCACCTCCGGTTGTAGTACTGAGAGTACTAACACCGCTGAATATGCTGCTTGGCCGTCTATTCCTAGATCCTATGGAAGTCGACGAGTTGCCAACAATTGCCACTGGAGCAAATATGGGAGTCGAAGGGGTGGGGGAGTTGGAGCCAGACATCATGATGGCAGCATCCAAAGAAGGTCGACTGTGGCTACGATGAGACATCGTTTACTGCACTTGCAATGGAAATCAGCCACCAATTGTCTATACGGATATCCTTTTTCTTGTATTCCTGTAAAACCAGCTCTCTCTTTGACAATACCACCACGCATAATCATGGAGCGGAAGGACGTTTAATTGTCTCCAATAAGAATGCGTGTTTTCGTGACGGGTCTGAGCGCACGTGAGAGGTCTCTGTTGTATACAAGATAGTGAGCGATGTATAATTAGGTCGCTAAATCAGGTTGATTTGAGACTTTAAAATTAAACCTTTGACCTACGTACGATTTACCACCATTCACTGGTGATTCTCTCTACTCCATCGCCGTTATAGGGCCAGCTGGACGGGTGGGGCCCTAACCGCAGTATACATATCAAGAACAGCCACTTACAGGTCAACCTGCTTTATTACCTGTTTACCTTGTTCCTGTTTACCTGTTCCTGTTTACCTGTTCCCGTTTACCTGTTCCCGTTTACCTGTTTATCTATGAATTATAATTATTTATTACTATTACCAGCCACCTAAAGGGTCTAGTTTCTTGGCTTTTGATACGCCCACGAGGTCAATGAGCTCTTGTTTGTTGGCCATGAAATTGTGATCGTCGAAATCAAACCCAGGCACTACAACCTCGCTTATAAGCAGACCCTCGGGATCTGTGGTGAAGCTAGCTTTATAGATACCACCGTCTACGACCCATTGAGCATGCTGATTCTTGGCGAACCCTACTTGTATACATTTCACTGTACCGTCAGGATGGATGAGAACGTAGGTTCCAGATCCCTTTTGAAGAATGTGAATAATTCGCGATTTATTGCGATGGAATCGGCCGATTGGCGATTCAGAGTTCAAGTAGTAATAAATAAGAGTAGAGTAGTTTCTTGACTGGCTGGAATCGTATGGAGAAACCATTGTAAACGGACTTCGATCTGTTTCACGAAAGTACCCTCCTTCTGGATGTTTAATGAGCTTATACTGTTCTACCAAGGGATCCCTGTGTGAAGCATCCGAGCTCTCAGAGCTCGCACTCGTCGGCCTGGTTGGAATAACCAGTCTATCCAATTCACTAGCCATTTCGTACAACACAACCGTATTTGTTATATACAAGCAAACAAGAAGCTAACTCATCATATAAGATCCACTTTCTGTTAGCCAAAACTGAGAGATTATGCAGAAACTCAAGAAATACCATCGCTAATACGAGAGTGATCAATTAATCTTTACAAGACATTTTTATGCTATAAAGATGCTAAAATAATGATAAATAATTAAAATAAATAGTGGGCCTTATACAAGCAGCTTTTTTTTCCTTTTCAATTTCGTTGTTATTTCCAATTGGTTTTCCAAAATGAGTTGGCCAGTCCCTTGGCACTACTAACCGCACTGTTCAGTCGACCTGCCCTTCGCCGGTTGGTATCTTCTAACAAAGCTGTGGCAGAGTTTTCGTCGTTGCCCACAGGTGGAGGAGAACTGTCAAAACTGGTAGCTGTGACCTGGCTCGACACTGTTGTCGGACTTGTCTTGCTAGCTGTTGACGAAGATGGCGCCCGCAATCCTAAAGAAAGAACAGGTCGGATATGGGTGGTGGCAGTAGCCTCAGAGGACGAGGTGTCCTCAACAAACTCAGTTTCTGGCGCATTCACGTTCATGTCGCTATAGCTAGTATTATGACTGTTACTGGTACTCGAGTTATTCGACGATCCTGCACTAGCAGGAAGGTTATCTAAAAGAACAGATGTAGACACGGGATAGTTATTGAGCAGTTCGCCAACCGCATTGGTCTTATCAGTGGACGCAGTCGCAACACTAGAACCGCCCGACGCCTGAAGAATATCAGATGCACTCAAAGAATGGCTAGGCGAATGAGCAGGCGATGGCGCAGGTGACACATAGACAGAGTTATAATCATAAGTACTGTAAGCATGACGATGGTTGACAGTATTATGGCTCATTGCAAAAGCAACCGAATTGGCAGCAGCCTGTTGACGAGCCTCTCTCTCAGCTTCATCGACTTGGTATTTTAACGTGGTCGCTGGTAATAAAGCAATATTTCGGTAACTACCTTTTGGCACGTTATGAAGTGAGGCCGAAGACGCTGAACGGACCATGAAAAAGAACCCAGCATCATCCTCTTCATCTTCTTCATCCTCTTCATCATAACCATAATCACTTTCCTCTTTATGATGCTCTTCCTCTTCGTCGTCGTCTTCGTCTTCTTCCGAATCATCTGAATTATCGTCTTCATCTCCTAAACCAAACTTTGGTCTTCCTTGAATCTGAGGCCTCTTGTTATGTCTAGAGCTATGTCTAGCTCTTCCTCTATCGGTCATTTTCTTGTCTCCATCTTGATCCTCATCATCTGAAAAGTTATTATCAACTGCTATGCACTGCTCCACTCTATCGTTGAAATGAATATGTCGTTCTTTTGCTTGTGGTGGTGGAGACGGCTGGACTTGTTCAGGAGTACCTGTAGAGGCCCCGGGATGATGCACATTGGTAGGTGGGTTGTTATTACTACTATTGCTACTACTACCAACAGCAGCAGTAGCAGTTAGGCCGCCTTGAATATTGCTAATAATTGATGAAGCAGAACTACTATCTCCACCACTAATGCTGGGCGATAGTAAGATGTCGTCACTGATTCTAGCAATATTCGTTGAAGGGGCATGAAAATACTGCTGGTTTATGAGTTGGGAAATGTTTTCATTCGAATGACCAGCATGTGGTCGATGGCGGTAGTTGTGATGTCTCAAATATGTCGATACGCCATCACCAGTTGACGCACTAGCAGTCGAATTGGCTGCCTCATGGGTCATATTCCGGTGGTGTGTACAGTTACAAGTGGGAGTACCATTACAGCTATTGTGAGTTATCAATGGAGGCCTTGATAACATCATTTGTGATACACTGCGCTTCTTTAAAATGGGCTTTGCAGGATGAGGAATGGAATTAGAAGGTGATGCGTTTCGACTGTTATCAGCACTCGATGAAGTGAAGGTCGAAGCTCCGGTGCTACTACTTTTAGCCTTGTCCTGTAACCTGGTTAAATTATCCTTTGATCCAGGTCCTTTCTTCAACTTATTGTCTGGAGAAATAGAGTATGTATGATGTGGTTCATCATATAAAGGTCCATATAACCAAGTCACATCATAATCTTTTAACCAATTGACACTTTCCGGAGCGACAGTTTTAAGATTGTATTTGGCTTTAGTCCATGTTCTCCAAGAAGCGTTTTCCAGTCTTGCCGAGTTGGCCATATCTTTTCTTCGCAAAACAATATATCTCCATGAAGAAGAGATATCGCTTTCCTTCCAGTTATGCGAAAGATAATCTACATGACGTGATGGTTCATATTGAATAACACTGTCATCAAGAGGGGGAGCAATAAGCTCCGGAGTTCCTGGAACTGATGGAGATGATGACCCATATGACGCATCGTCCTCAATGGTTGATGTGGATGAAGTTGATAACGTTGGAGCTACTGCGTGTAAAGCTGGTGACGTTGGAGTTGCAGCGACCACTGATGTATCCTCATGATCAGCAGCAACCACTCCTTCGGCTTTTAGAGTTGTACTTGAAACATGGCCTATAGATGGTGGTGGTGATGGTGAAGGTACAGATCGTGGTGGTCGTGGAGCAGCACCCGAGGGATTGAGATGAGGATAGTCTTCCATGGTTCCCATGAGCTCACTAGCAGTACTTGGTCTCATTGAAGCATCGAATACGCCCATACTCCTTGTTCTTTTTAATGCAAACGATGACTTTTGAAAAGAAGTTTCGCAATCGGCCGTTACCGCTTTGGAGATTTCATTGAGATTGGTGTTCCGGACGGGTAAGACGTCTTCGGCAGGCGGCGCTGCCGCCGCCATCGGTTCAGGTGCACTAGTCATAGTACTAGTGGTAGTAGTAAAGCCGTCAGGCACGCTGGTCATGATCGACTTGTGTTGGACTGAAGACGAAGCAGCAGGCTTTGGCGTGTTGTTTGCACTGTCGGAATCCACGCCGGCGTCTTCTTCTTCTTCTTCTTCTTCTTCTCCACGAGTTGCAATAGCTATTGGACGATCTATTAACAGCACGTTGTGATGGATTTCACGGTCTCCAGGGCTAGGGTCGCGCCTGGCGGGGTTGATAGCGCCGTTCTCAGTGATGCCGGTCGGGGATAGGGCCGGAGAAGACAAAAAAGCGTTGGTGGAAGTGGAAGTGCAAGAGTGAGCTCCTTGGTGGTGGAGAACAGGCTCAGTTTGAACGGATTTCGACTTGGCAGACGCGGTGTGCGTGGTGGTAGCACTTGGTGGCGGTGGTTTGGGATCGAGTCCTAGCGACAACAGCGCAACGGCAGCTGAGGCAGAGCCGGTCGGCGGTTGGACGTGGTGGTGGTGGTGGTGGAGAATTTGGTGGCCGCGAGTAGAAAACGAGCGAGAAGACGGCGGAGTCTTGTGTTGCGCAGCCAGGTTATTACTTGCAATCTGATGAGAAGGGACCATCAAATAACAACAACAAAACAAATAAACAAACCAGGCACTCGGCCAATGGCACTCAGATACAAATATTCAAGTACCTCCTGTATATGATCTTTCTAATAGTATACCCTGTATATTTGGCCCTGCCGATAAAATGATCGATATCGCGATAATGGAGGCGGGACCGGGCTATAGCCAGCTGGAATATCTTGTTAGACACTGTAGTCTGGGGCGACGCCTCCGGCGGCCGGGCGCTGCCCGGACCCGTTGTGCTCGCTTCGCGAGCTTGCTAGGGACCACGAGCCAGGTGTGGCCAACGATTACCAGCAAGCTCGCGAAGCGAGCACAACGGGTCCGGGCAGCGCCCGGCCGCCGGAGGCACACCCCCCACGACCGTCTCCAGCACTTACCAGACACAAATAGCAGAGTTTTCTCTTGGGTTCGCAAACAGCACCCTGTACGACGACGGCAGCGGCACAGGCAGTTGGTGGTTGTTTTTGTGGGGAAAAGGAAAAGTACAAAGTCAAAAGGTTTTGAAAAATGTGTATCAGGACATTTAAAAACTTTGACTCCATCGAGTATCACTGTAACCAGTATCCAGACGTACAGGCAGCAGCGTAGTAGCGGAGAGTGGAGAAACCCAACGGTGCTAATCATGGGTGCAACGGTCGTGGCGGGGGCCGGCAGGAGCCATTGGGCAGCGATTTGTCCCGGGCCTGGGCCTGGGCCCCCGGGGGGGAGGGGTGGGGGGGCGGATTCTATGGTATTTTCTTATACGAGCATAAACGGGCTACGGATAAATAGTGTGGGCGTGCGCAGGTCACTTAATCGGGGTCATAAGTCCGGTAAGTCCCGGTTTTGTCCGTGGCGGCGCGAATATTTTTTTTCCTTCTGCAAGGCCTCCGGCTGTACCCTGCCCGGATCCGTGGGTCCGTTAAAGTGGAGAGGAGTGGGTCATTAGGGAACAGACAGACAACAGACGAGCAGAGTAGAGTAGAGTTGATCAGGGAGTTGGGCACGAGTCTAGCTTGGCCTGGATTAGTAGTTAGTAGTTTAGCGGCGAGCCATACGGTACAGGCAAAGGAACTGGGCTCTGCTAATCGGGCCAAGCGTACGGCTAGCCAGCCCTGGCAGAAGCGCTGCCTGGTTCTCATCAAGCCCAGCAACGGCTCTCAACCTCTCTAACCTTTTCCGCCAATGGACCCAAGCTCCTTATAGCGGCGGCCACAGGGCTAGAGGGCTAGAAGAGGATCTAATCACCGCCTGATGTTCCGTAAGAGGCCCTTGAATTAATGGCAGTGATAATGGCAATGGAAATGACAATTGCGGGAGGTGCTTGAAGGAACTGCCGCGAGTCAGGCGGGCAATGATAACCGCCTCTGACTGGCCATTGACTGGTAGTCTCTGGCCAACGCAAGCTTCCCCACATTTCAGCGGTGAGACCACATAACCCCAGATCTCTCGCCATAAGCGGAACGGAAACGGAATGGCTGGCTGACTGGCCAGAACCAGAGGTTGTTACAGCTCATACAATCAGACAGTGGACGTAGAGGACCACAGGATCAAGCCACTAGCGAAGCAGAGGCGGCGGACCACCTTGGTCCCAAAAATCGCACCACAAGTCATTCATTAGAGTTCACGGGTCACGAAAAGTGTTCGGGACTGAAACTGCCATTCAGGACCCGATGACGAAGAGCCATAACGTGGATTCTCGTATCTGGCCTCGGCATTAATCAAAGTCTATTTAGTACTATTATACCAATCTATAACTAGACTCATTTTTACGGTCGACTAAACGGTCAATTCGAACTCTCGATTCAGTCCGAGGTAACATTTCTGTCCTCCCAACAGACCAAAAACACCATCAAACACCGAGCCCCTCGAGCTTCGCTCGAGCCACGGGTCCGGGCAGCGCCCGGCCGCCGGAGGCATCACCCCCTCGCACCACACTACAGCATTTTGACGCCCATTATCTGGCCATCCGAGGCCTTGACAATGAGGGCCTGGTTTCTGGACACGAGGATGTCCACGGCCTTACGAAGGATGGCAGGATCGATGCCGGCAAAGTCCTGAGAAGCCACCAGGTCACCGTGGGTGATCTCGTAAAAGGTAAGGACGGTGCCGTTCTGGCCAGTGGAGTCGACCCACTGTTTGATGTCCGAGGCCCATTCGTCGGGCTTTTTGAAATAAACGTAGATCTCGTTTTTGTTGGACGTCTTGTGCCATTCGGCATGGCCCTGATCCACCATGTATTCGAATATGGCTCGTATGGTCTCCTGCTTCAGCGCTCTGTTGATCCGAACATTACTGAACAGTTTGGTATTAATGTCGTTGTCTTCAGTGTCATCAGCGGATGAACTAGTGGCATAGTCTATCAATTCCGAGTTGCTGCTGTTGCCTTTAGTGCTGCCAACAGCCAGCTTCCAGATTTTATAGTGTTTACAGTAGGCGAGGATCAAAGAGTCCCACGAAGATAGCTGAGATTTCCAAGTCTGCTCATTTACCTGGCGAGTGAAGAATGGAGGAAACTCGAATATCGACGGGAATTTGAACGATGCTGCCATAATGACAGGATGATAGTGAGCAGTAGCATTGATCTGTATCTATACTGATGTTAGCCAGGCAGGCGATAGGCGGTTCCGCCGCATGGTCCGGGGCCATCTATGTTTATATGGGCTTATATATATATATATATATTATATATTAGGAGCGCTTGTTTGTAGTATTTTTAGACGACCGGAATCATGGCCTTGGATAGGATCCATGCAATTTCGACCGATCTCACGACGGTCGTGCTGGCCCATAAATCAGGCCTTCCTCGCATTGCCAACACAGATTCAGTGCTGTCCGACGAAGAGTTGCAGTACCTGTATCTGTATGAAGACCTTCGTAGGCTGGAGGTTAATATCACGTCAGTTGGCGAGGCCCATTCTGGTAAGCTAGGATCGTTATTGCATCGTGGACGATTTCATGAGCAGGTGCTGAACTGGACTTTAAGTGCACTGTCGGTGACAAATGGCGTAGCATCAGGAAACCGCAATTCTATTGATAGGTGAGTTTGTTTTAGAGCCTTTCATAATTTTACAATTCACAGGAACTAACAGTGGTGAAATAGCACGCTGATTCCATTGCTGGAAGAAAGGGACAGTCTATCGTCGCAAATTCTTGTGCAGGCCAAGGCCAACGGTCAATTGGAAACAGAATTGGCGCGTGTTCAGGCCCAGAACCGCAAACAGAGAACGGTGAATCTGAACGTGGTGAGTCTGATCACGAGTCTGTCAGCGAATTTAGAAGAGGAGCAGCAGAAACGGTTTACAAAGGCCCAAAAGGCGAGATACAAGGATGCCATAGTGGCCCTGAAACAGTCGCGGTTACAGGAGTCTGTGTTGAATGAGACGATTCTGGCGGTCATTGCAGCCACGGGCCTAGACTGGGCGCGCGATGACAAGCTAAAGGCCCTTGTGCTCGAGTGTGGTGAAGCCGACATTAAAACATGCCAAGTGCTCGACGATGAACTATGGACCTAACAACTCCACGAAGTGGAGCAACGGGTCTGGGCAGAGCCCAGCCGCCAGAGGCGCAACAACATCAACATCAACAGATAAAAATGTGTACTATTTACAAGGTCAATCAGTCTCTGGAGTATAATCTGGAGCTCACAACATTCCAGTCAATGGAGGCCCACCATTTTTCGAGGTATTCGGTTTTACCAGCAACAGAGTAGTCGGTGAGATAGGCGTGTTCCCATACATTGACGGACAGAAGAACAATGTTAAAGTTCTTTTCTTTTGACCTCACCGCTTCGGAAATGGCCTCGACGCTTTGATGAACCTCGTCGCCAACTATACCGTTGAGATCGAAAAGCTGAGCACGGGCAATGTGATATGGAGTGCCTGCATTATAAGATGACATGATTCCAAGCGACTTGTCAGGACCTTCGATTAGAAACACCCAACCATTACCCAGTATTAAATCGGCAGCTAATAGAAACTGCTGTCTCAATTCTTCCAGTCCTCCAAAGGATTTGTTAATGCGAGATTGCAATAAAGCACTTGGTTTAGTGTCATTTGATTCGGGCGATGTTAAAGACTGGAAAAATAAGTGGTTGTTATGAGCTTGGCTGGCATAGTTGAAGATATGGGCCTGATCTGGCTTGGTGGCGCTATTAAGTAGAATGTGGAAAGGAATGCGGGCCTCGTTATCAGTATCAACAGTCAAATTGTTTAATTTTGTCAACAGTTGATTCTGGTGGTCGGTCCATGCAGTTTTGAATGCTTTGGCAGAAAACAGGCCTGGGATTCCAACCTGTTCATATTGAGCCTGGTTTTTCAGCGTCGGTACGGAGTGAATCGACCTGCCTAGCACTATCCATTTGCTGGCGAATTGTCTCTGGCTGGTTCTTACAACATTCCTCAGAAGCATTTTTGCTCGATATAATTTGCCAAGTTAATCAACATCACTGGTGCTCGCTCTCATGAGCTGAAATTTCATTTATCGGATGTTAGGGCTCGGCACGGCTGATGTACTTTGACGAAGGCCATTTCGATGGATGTTATTAGGGATGCTACTTTGTGAGGTCGACGGTTGGCTTTTGCGTAGAGATATTGACTAAATTATAAAGGTTAATTGAACAATGTCGTTTCTTCTTCACCGTTCAGGGGTTGGACACATTAGGACACAGCGCCGAGCTACCTAGGACTGAGGGCATCATGAGGACCATGCGGCTGTCGACCCTTTACACGATATCTACACCATTTATATAACCATTATTATTTACATTATCTATTGTATTTCATTAGCAAAATGAATTCGATTCGAGTATACTCTTCAATTCGAACATACTCTTCAATTCGAGCATACTCATCAATTCGAAGCTGTCTATCTACCACGTCTGCCTTCAATGGTGGCTGTTATTGCCAGATAAGAAAGTACACTCCAGTGCGACCAAGAGATCAGAGAGCGCCACTGAGAAGAAGAACAGTCAAACAACAACAACAACAACAGAACTGGCAGGAACCTGAACGCGATCAACAATATTCAGATACTGCCAGTGGCTACTCTAGCAATTTTGTCGGGTACGATCCCAACGGATATGCCCAATGGGATACGCCAATCGCCAATCCTGGAGGCATTCTCCAGCCGTCCGATGCCATTGTATCGCTTTTATCATATCCTACTCTGGTTATTGAACGCAAACTGGAAATGATGAACGTATTTCTAGGCTTTGAACAAGCAAATAGATATGCGATTATGGATACAAACGGATTCCATTTGGGATACATGGAAGAAGAGGATTTCGGCATTACAAAGGCAATAATGAGACAAGTCTATCGTCTTCATCGTCCTTTCAGTGTTCGAGTTCTAGACAGGCATGAGAATCATATCATGAGCATTCGCCGGCCATTCTCGTTTATCAATTCTCATATCAAGGCGATTTTGCCCAGTAGTAATGGAGATCGTGCAAATGACATTGTGATTGGTGAGACCAAGCAGCAATGGCATCTGATTCGTCGCAAATACAATCTATTTTTACAATCGCCAGAGAGTAAAGATGTTTATGATCAGTTTGGTACAGTGGATGCCCCATTTCTGGCCTTTAGCTTCCCAATCACTGACAGAGAACATAATGTGTTGGGAGCTGTTGATCGGAATTGGGTTGGACTGGGTCGAGAACTGTTTACCGATACTGGTGTGTACATTCTTCGCATGGATCCATCTTCATTCGACGATATGCGTGAGGCCTATCCGAATCTTGGTGGTCCGCTCACTCTTGATCAGCGAGCAGTAATGTTAGGAACTGCCGTCAGCATTGATTTTGATTATTTTTCACGTCACTCAAATAGAGGGTAAGTTAACTTCGTTCCGGCCACCGAATGCTATATATTCTAACAGACAAATTAGCGGGTTCTTTTCTTTTGGCGATTATGAGTGAGAACGTTCATTCTCCCGAGCGCAAAACTCCAGACATATAGAATATTGTATATAGGCTGGTTTGTCACGAATAAGATTTAGGAGGCCGAAATGCATTGAATGGTGTTCCATTTTCAGAGACCATTCGATGGCTGGAAGAGAGCTGGTCTATGATAGGGATCTCGTCATGCTTGATTGTGGTCGAGTGGGCAGATTCAAAATCAATGGTCCAGCCGTAGTATGTCCATAGATTATCATCATCATCATCGTCGTCAACTTCGTCGAATTCTTTAAAGTGAACTTTTCGCTGATCAAGTCCTCTGTGGAAATTTTCCAGTGCTTCCTGGACTTGTGGTGAGGACGGCATGAGGCCAGTATGGTAATGTGATGATAACGAAAACGACGCTGGTAATGTATATAGAGGCCGATTGCCTGATCGTAGTTGAGTCAAATAGAATTCGGATACGCTTTGTTGTAGAGATGAGATCGAAGAATGTTCTTTATAGGTCTCCTTGGACAGAGTATTCTGAATGTAATCTTCATCTACAAATATAGCAGTAGAGTTGAACAGGTGCTGTGATTGCCATATGTTAATGAGTTCAGTCAATTTGGCCCGATTCGATGCGCACTGCCAGGCCCAGGCAAATAATGGAAAAATGCGATCTGGCTCAAGCCAATATTTGAGTTGATTTTCAGTCTGTCTAGAGTTGAGCTGGTGGATAAGATCATGAATCAAATATAACATATATAATCTTTTCCGGCGAGGACGTTCTATAGATTGAGAAGCATAACTCAAGTACACTATTAGCGAATCAAAAATAGTACTGTCACTAGTTGATATAAACGGTGATAACTGTTCTCGACACAATCGAATGTTTCTGTTTGTACATTGATATATGACTTGATCAATAGATGACAAAATGTCGGCCGTTACGGGCGGTTTACCAATCGATACGAGATGTCTGACCAATAGCAAATTCAGTTCATCCTTGGCCTGGCTGGTAATCAACTCGACTTTTTTCATTACAATTGACAAGATACACAATCAACAATCAACAACCAACGGAGTTGGAACATTTAATAAATCGGCAGCCTCACTATGCACGTTTATCTTATCGTCCCTGCACCAAATGATGAAGATCAAATGATGAAGATCAAACTCGACAAGGGATCATGGATATATTTTAATGAGTGTTTCAGTCTATATATATGTACATATTCGTTTCATAACTTTAAATGATACGACTCTAGCGCGGTGTCGAAATCATCATCACTGACAAGTACAACACTTGTTAGTGCAGTGGATAGGTATCTCATGTGAACAGTTTCTTCTGGTTTGTTCGTATTGGAAAATATACTTGCAAGACCAGATACAATACCAGTTGAATCTTCGGGGAGATTCCGTAAATCAAAAGAGACAGGCTGAACAAAATCAGTTGGAGACCCTAAAAGCATATGCGAGGGAAACAGACAGGCGGTCTCATTGTCAATCAAAAACGAAATCTCCGAGCCAGAAATTATCGTCAGTGAGAAAAACTCTGGAGGACTGATTAGGATTCTGACAATGGAAAGATATACATCATTGCCTTCTCTGTTACCACCTGATAGCACGCCTGCACGAGCTCCAGTAAGTAACAACTTGATAGAGTTATCTACCAACGGTGCTACGTTGTGAGTCTCAAACAACGACAATGTCTTGTTCCTCAATGTAAATGCATCTTCATTATCTTTAGTTTCATTCGAGCTTTCATCGCTTTTGATATTTACCACGTCTGGAGTATTGCTTCTGGGGCGTGGAGTTTCTCCATATGCTTTTAGTGCTGGCGATGTGTTATCATCCGAAGTTGAAATGTATGAGTTGGCGATATCCGAGAATAGAAAATTTTGTGACTCTAACGCTTTAATAACACGATGGCGTTCTCGTGCTGGCACAAGCACATAGTCTGAGAAATAGGTAGCAATAAAGAAGATGGGGATTCCCGCTGATGATAATGGATAACTAATACTCAATACACTTGACCCAGTATCCTGGCCATCACAGTCGACCTTGATGGCTACATATTCATCCTTTAATACTTGCACGTTCATAGATTTACCAAACGCCGATAATGCGGTACCAAATAAAAGCTTCACCAACTCAGTAGGGCAAATGACCGAGCATTCTATTGGAGTGAAGGATACGTTAATAAAATCTTCCAACAAGTCACATAATTCGTCAATATCTCTTGCTGGAGGCGAGGCAGTGATTGGAGTAGATACATTTGAGTTGTCTTCAAGCCGTGGCACTGATAACCTTTTTACATTTGATGTTGAATCTGAAATTGCAGGGCTAAGAGGAGAATTCGAGTTGGCGCTGGTATTCTGGAAAGCAGCAGCAGCACTGTTTTTCGGGTCGTCCGATGGCCTCTTTGACTTTTTCATATCATCTTTCCAAGTTCCTAAAGCCAGGCGAATGATTCCCTGGCAGAAATATGGGTATGCATTCAGGGGAATGGATATCAGGCTCAAAGACGTATTGAATAACTCGACCTGAGTATTCATTCTGGCAAACTAAAAAAGGTAGAGTAAGTATTCAGGACAGATACGACAATACAAGACTGGGAGCCAATCGTAACCAAAAGGCATAGGTAGGAATACTCACTGCAGGCTGTTGTAATAGAAAAAATTCGGTGGCCGGTGGCGGTTAGAGCGTGGTATTATGATGATACAAGAGCAAAGAGTCACCTCTACGAATATCGAGCAACAAATTACTAGACACTCTATTTGGCTGTAATTAAGTCTGTCTCTCTAACACTCATATATCTTTGAGTTATGCTTTTCCTTTTCTTTCTACGTTCCCGTTTCTACACGTTTTCAAGTAAACAACCGTAAATAATCGTAACGTTATCTATCTGGCATTTACTCCACCTTTTATCTGACACTGTTCAAGATTCTATTAGTTCCCTAAGTGGATTTAGGGCTGCAGATCTGTACCATGCTTTTTAGCAGCAAAAGGTTCATTATCAGACGTAATATGTGTACCCTACCACGCCCCCAGGTCGCTGGTGCACAAGCTGATATAAACGCTGACTGTGGGGTTGATGGCTAGCACGTTTTCATAACCTCGTCAATCGGCACCCTAATCATCAGGGTCGCTTATGGTGAATGTGCGTGACCTTTTTAACTCAGAGTACAATGATGTCATTTTCCAATATTTCAAGATTTCTCATGACCTACACTTTGGGTCCTAGTAGTGGTCTAACAGATCTGCCTGTATTGTCCCTCACCTTCAATCTGTTGGACAATAAGAAAGTGCAGTAAGCTCTATGAGGCGTGTCAGCTAATCGGCAAGAAACCGCCGCTGGTCAATCAGTCATTTCGTATTTGCTGCACGCCAATTATGTCCACTATCTAGCTTTTATATATCGTGGTCAACATTAATCTCTTATCAAACATCATGAGGGCCATTACAGTACAATTACAATATGGCAATTACAACAGGTCTATGACATCAACACAGGTACCTGCCGTAATCGATCACTTCATTAGCTGCCCTTCGTACCATCTGTTTCGTGATTCAATCTAGTCGTCTGTATCTTCAGTTTCTGTTTATGGACCTCGTGCTTTTTAGCTTAGTTGCATATGCCCATATCCATGTTACATGTCTAATATAATCCAACGCACGGCTAGTAGAGACCACCACAATTACTACTACCCCCTACTTCCCCATTACTACTTACCCCCTGTCATAGTTTGTTCTGTAAGCAAGAGTTTGAAGTCACTCTTTACTGCTTTGTTATTCTGTTAACTTCTTCTGTCGACCTTTGCCTCTACATATCTCAATCCTGTTCCCCCTGGTTTTTTTTCCTCAGTGTACTCGGTATCCTGGTCATGGCTTTCCCTGTCGATACCTCAAGCCATGATTTTAAAGGGAAAAATGATATCGACATAGATGCACCTAGTGGTAGTTCTAGTCGATATTATCGAAGAGATCATCACCAGCAGCAGCAGCAGCAGCAGCACCATCAACATCAACATCAACATCAACATCCTGCCAATAATAATGGCATCCCATCCTCTCGAGGTAATCTCAATAACAATCAACAGCAGAGGTATTATTATCAGGTACGATCTCAAAACATTCGCGACTCCAGAAAACTTCACTATCATCAGCAGTCAAAGTATGCAGGGTATAATTCAAACAATTATTATGGATATAATAATAATAGTAATGGTGGTTACGACAATCGACCTAGAAGACCTCCGAACTCATTGGTCATAGCACAAAACTCTGTGTATATGGGAAATGTTCCTTTCCAGTCGACCGAACAAGATATTCGAAATCTTCTTCAAAACTATGGTAAGATAACTCGGACAATACACATACCTTGTGGCTAACTCGTTTACAGATAATATTCAATCCATTGTTATCAAACCACCACATTCAGGCAATATCACGTATGCATTCATTGAATTGTCCGACCCTGAATCTGCTCAAAAATTGATAAATTCGACTGAGTCTTTGTTCCTTTTTGATTTCAGGGTGTAAGTGATCGACGACCCCATCAACAGATTATGCGCGTTCCTAACCCTTATCTAGATTTTTCAAGCAGAGGCACTCTGATCATTACCATACTAGACCAGGCACGCCATTTGCTCCAAAGTCTGCTGCAATTATCGCTCCTAGCGAAGCCAAAGGTAGTGAAGAAGCCCAATTAGCAGAAGGAAAAGCATCTGAAATGACCAGTGATGGAAACCCAATTGAAGATGTTGAATATCCTGCTTTGGCGGCGGTTTCTGCTACTACCGCAAGTGAAACAATAACCAGAACCGGTTCGTCACCACTTTCTGCAGATGCTGTACTTGCAGAGGAAATGCAATTTTCATCAAGTCCAGATGTCAACTATAATGGCTCGAAACCTGCCCCGTCAACTTCAACATCTGATAGCTATTCTACGAAATCGACCGAACCAACTGAATCAGCAGATTCCCCTAAGACTAAAAGTGATGAAGACACTCAACCGGATGACGTCACATCTTACAGCAGCGACATGCTTAGATATAGAAATGGAGATCAAGACAATACAACCATTACAGCTGGTCCGTCTTGTCCAGGTAGTGTTCTTAGAGTGGCAGGTATTCCCGAGCAATGGAATCCACAAACTCTATTTAATGTGTTTACTTCGTACACAAAAGTTGATAGTAGCTTTATCTATAACGACAAGGATGAAAATGGTAAACGTCAAGGATTGGTTCAGATGACTAGCAGAGAAGCTGCCAATTCGTTTTCCAGTAATGGCCAGATGATGGTAGTTGATAACATCATCCTCCAAGTTTTCCCCAGCGAGCTTTCCAGTACCAGGGATGTATTTTCGTATATCGATTTATCCACCAACTATGAAAAGAATTATTATTGCCATCCGATTAAACAGGACTCGACTGACGTATCTGCTGTAACTGTCACTGTCACTGCCACTGCCGCCGATGCCCCTACCTCTGTCGCTGATACTATCACTACTGATACTACTGATACTACTGTTACTATTGATACCGCTACTGACGCCACTACGGACGCCACTACGGACGCCACCACTGATGCCACTGCTGATGCCACTACTGATGCCACTGCTGATGCCACTACTGATACTAGCGGCAGCATACCGAATCCGTCTAATTATCATCCTTATTCCATTCCGTACCAAAGCCATTGGCAAAATGGGCCCTCGATGATGATGTACCCTACTTATGGCATGATTCCGCCCTTTTTTGGACCCGATGGCATGAGAATGGGATATCCAATATCATTTCCACCATACACTC
Organism: Sugiyamaella neomexicana; assembly: GCA_030555635.1. Taxonomy (NCBI): domain Eukaryota; kingdom Fungi; phylum Ascomycota; class Dipodascomycetes; order Dipodascales; family Trichomonascaceae; genus Sugiyamaella; species Sugiyamaella neomexicana. Next base: position 111,119 of record JANIWN010000023.1, on the reverse strand, counting down.
AGTCAGTGTATATTAGTGGAGGGGCCGGTGCCAATTATTCTGCTTACCAGACAGATAATACGAAAACGGTAACAGCTACGCAGGATGACGAGTATCCCAATCGCGACAGTTCAGTTTATGGTAGTTCACCTGATCAACGTCGTGATGACAGATTATCTGCCAAATCCGAACCCGACTCCAACTTAGGTAAGAACCAAACATCTGGAGCAAGCGTTTTAGCTCCATTTCCAACCATTGAAAATTGCAGACTTTATGTCAAAAACCTCGACCATCAAGTATTTACTAGTAACCAAGACTTTAAACGTCTGTTTACAGAGTTCGGTCGAGTAAAGTCTGCTAAGCTGTGCTATCCACGCGATCGTTCTGCTCATCCAAGTCCGCTCGATCGTTATGGTACTAAACCGCAAAGATTATTTGGATTCGTGGAATATTTTGACCATCGTCCTGCTGTGAATGCTTTAGTTCGTTTAAATGGCTGTCAAGTGGGGTGCTATACAGTCAGTGTTGAGTTTGCCTATTCGAATGATAGATTGGGTCGAAATCGGCCTGGAACCAACGCCAGGCCGTTTTCTGCAAGTGCAAGTTCAAGTTCTGATTCTCCAAACAGGCCTATTGAACAGTCACACAACTCTGATAAGCAGCAATCAGAATCGAATAGCCCTGTAGACCAGCTTGTGAGCAGCACCATTGGTATGACTTTTGCAGAACCAGAGTTGGCTGACAATGCTGTCAACATCAATGCCGCTCAACCAGCTGCTGTAAGTGTTTTGTCAGTACCGAATAAGAGTAATCTCGGTGATCATAAAAGCCAAGCTCAGGCCCAGTCTCAGACTCATGCTCAGATCCATTAGCTCTGAATGGAATCAAGTAGTATTAGTAAAGTTTGTGCTAAATATTTATTGCTGATAATAAAATTGTGCTTGGATCAAAGCCGAGATCTGCTACAATTGCATTAAACATCCGTCGGTGAGGTATCAAGAAGTAAAGCCTTCGTTAAAAACTTTTCAGATATATTGGATCTTGTTCTCCATGAGTTCTGGATATGCAGAACTAGCGGTTGTGGACGGTGCACTTTCTGGTACGGCTCAAACCTGGGGTAGAAAGTATAAAAGTACATAAAGCGATATGAATATACATTTACACATTCACCAAACTACCCTGAATATCATTCACAATGTCATTAGCTACGAGTTCTTTAAGTCACAACGATCAGTCAGTATTGCTTACTATTCTCAGTGGTGGAGAAGGAGCCGCTATTGACCACAGTTCTAATTCTCAGCCGACAGTGACCATCGATATGGAAATGCCGCCCGATAGGAACGTATTCGAGGTAGATGGTCTGGTAGCCGAAGAAAAAAAAGCTATAAAGCTTATTGAAGAGTCGAAAGATTATGAAAAAGCAGCCAAGATTTTTAATCTCATTATTGAAAAAGAACCCAAATATGCGTCTGCTTATAACAATAGAGCACAGCTCAAGCGAATAGTCTTGGATCAAAACCAACACAATGATGAACAAATACAACTACAACTTGAAAGCATTATATCAGACCTGTCCAAGGCGATTTCATTAGCTGAGCCAGAACGACCAACTGGACAACCATCGTCGGTCATTAGGGTATCGAAGATGCAGGCTACTATATTACAAAACGCATATTCACAATTAGGAGCCGTGTATATACAAAAGGCCCAGCTGGGTGCAAACCTAGATAAAAAATGGGATCTAGAAGAAAACGCTAGTCAAGCTCTATATCGAGCCGGTGAATATGGCAGTGAGATGGCCAGGCAATTGGCATCCAAAGTGAATCCATACGCTAAATTATGTGGAAACATGGTTCAGGAAGCTCTAGCCCGTGAGCGGCGCATGTAACAAGTTTTTACTATTTACATATTACAGAGTAGTAGTCGTGGAGTAATATTTAATGCGTTCTGTATAATTCTAGTAGTAATTACTGAAATATCAATTGCCTTTCTGCTTCCCTTACGGCTTCACGGCATTAATTCAGTCCCGTTGGTCTGCTACGGCTGTCGACGGTGCTGTCCCCTGAATCCTCAGGGCTAGGGCCCTCTCTCGTACCCTTTAGCCAGCTCTCCTAGCACCTGCCCCTATCCACATGTTACTGTGGGGTACGGATGTCGACGGGCATCAAAGATATGGGGTAAAGGTGCATACCATGAGATGGTTTGGTAAAGATCGCCTCAAAATATGTAAAGAACAGACCTGAATCTATGGCTTATATGGAAACTGGCTGACTTTATTTGTACTGTTACAGGCCATTCACCTAATTCAAGCAAATGCTCAAGTATAGGATTAATTATTATAAATACACCATAAATGTTCTTACTACTCTGTTTGATTTTTTTTTTTTGCACAACAGTTATTCATTCCTATTCAGTACTAACGGAGACAGACATTGATTAGCTATTTTTTCTTAATTTTTTACAGGATTACATTAGTTGATATATCACAATCAAAATGGCCCCTGCTCCAACTACCACCGCTACCACAACCACAAATACAACCACCGATGTCATTACAAATGGTGTTAGCTATCAAGGTTACGATCATGTAACTTGGTATGTCAGCAATGCTAAGCAGGCTGCGTCGTACTATATTTCTCGTATGGGCTTCAGTCCTGTGGCATACAAAGGTCTTGAAACGGGATCCAGAACCGTGGCATGCCATGTAATTGAAAATACTCAAAACGTTCGATTTGTGTTCATGTCTGCTTTAAGAGCCCGAAGTGACAATGTGGAAGAGCAGAAGCTGATCAAAGAGATCCACGACCACATCTCTCGCCATGGAGATGCCGTAAAAGATGTTGCCTTTGCTGTCGAAGATGTAGAAGCCATTTATAAAGAAGCAGTAGCTAGAGGTGCCAAGCCAATTCAACCTCCTACAAAGCTCACTGATGAGTACGGATCCGTTATATGTGCGAAAATCAGCACTTACGGTGAAACCACACATACCCTGGTGCAACGCAATAACTATTCCGGGGTATTTTTGCCAGGATTTCGAAAGGCGAATATCAACCAAGACCCTCTTAATCTTTTGATCAATGATAATATCTGTCTTGAAGCCATAGATCATTGTGTTGGTAATCAAGACTGGAATCAAATGGATGAGGCATGTGATTATTATGAGCGCACTTTAGGATTTCACAGGTTCTGGTCTGTTGATGATAAGGATATCTCAACTGAATTCTCGGCCCTCAAATCAGTGGTAATGGCCTCACCAGATGAAGGCATCAAAATGCCTATTAATGAGCCTGCTCTTGGTAAAAAGAAATCCCAGATTGAAGAGTTTGTTGATTTTTATGATGGGCCCGGTGTTCAGCATATTGCACTTCGTACAAATGATATTCTACACACGGTAAGCTGTATGAGAGCTAGAGGAGTGGAGTTTATTTCTGTTCCTCCAGCGTATTATGAAGCCATCAAGCAGCGTCTGGCTAAGACCTCGCTTAAACTTGAAGAGACCCTCGAAGATATCCAAAATTTGAATATTCTTATTGATTTTGATGAGGGTGGATATCTATTGCAATTGTTTACGAAACCTTTAATGGATAGACCCACAGTCTTTATCGAGATTATCCAGAGACGTAATTTTGAAGGTTTTGGTGCAGGTAATTTCAAATCTCTTTTTGAAGCAATTGAACGAGAGCAAGAGGCAAGAGGCAATCTCTAAATAGCATTATATAGAAGCAATTCACAGCGTTTTGTATTTTTTAGCCTATCTCTAAGACGGATTTCTGACGAAATTTTACATATTTTCCATCAATCTCGTCAGTTCTAATGATTTGGGAACAATGGTCCATGTATTTAAGCCACCAAGCCAGCAGCCTCGAGTTTTTGCTTGAGTTCACCAGATGCTACAAGTCTGGCAATATCATGTTCAGTGCCAATATGCTCACCATCAATGAAAACGTTAGGCACGGTATTCTGATTGGTGATTTCAAGGAATGCTTCTTGAAGTTGTTTACCGTTATCTAACAAATCAAGTTCAACGAAACGAGGCGATGCTTTCAAATCAGAAAACACCTTTTTTCCATATACACAGTCTGGACACCAAGTTTTAGAGACAAACAGCAATTTTTCATTTGCAATTAGTTCTTGGGCTTGTTTAAGTTCGGCCTCGGGGGCCTTAGTAGTCGTATTAGTGCCTGTATTTGTAGACATGGTCAGACTATAGAGCGTCAAAAGTATAAAAGAACTAAGAAATATATAAAAAAGAGAACCGCAAATTTAGTGATAAAAAAAAATGTCTCAAGAACGGTAAACCTTGACGATTTCGTCATATAAACGGCACATTATGAATACATATGTATGTCTCTGATTATCGGTGCATCTCATGATGGCATTCGCCGAGGTTACAGTTGAATCACTTGTAGTGACCCTAACTCAAACAAACTTTCTTGAACTACCTCTGACTACATTCAAAAGAAACAGCACCCGAATTCAATCCAATACAACCAAAAAAAGTTTACGGGATTCTAACCCGCTATTTCTTCCCCGGTAGGATTCGAACCCACGATCTTCTGATTCGTAGTCAGACGCCTTGCCATTGGGCCACGAGGAACTTTTTGAAAAAACGAATAATTGTTTCTATATGAGTTGCACGTTTTTGCATTTAGGGGTTTGGGTATATTACCATAATAGGCGTGGATCTGCACTGTTTGAAAAATCTATAAACTACCATCAGTTTAATTGCTATTATCCACGAATGGGTTGTTAACAAAGTACAAAAGACTAGAATTTTGCATACTACTCCTAAAGAACTAGTTCTCTTTCTTTGGCAAAGACATGGAATTCGGTCTCGTCAAATTTAGTAAACATTCACACCAGCTACAGCCAAGTTTTAGATCAATATAAGCCTGGTGATGGGAATACCTGAGTCATTTTCTGGCTCTGATATCTGAAATTATTTTATATCCAACTATACGCAGGTTTCTCTTGGTAAAGGTGTACCTCAAATGGCGAAAAATATGAACTCCATGCTGGACATTGGCAACATCCAATTCAAATTGCTGTTTAAAAGTCCATTACAGAGCCAAACAGATACTATTTTTGTTTAAGCTCTTGGAATTGTGCTCTTACTTTACTTTACGCATCATAGAGTTTTGCTTGACGATAGAAATGTCTTTTGCAGTCAAGCGGCGCCTTTAGCTCGATAACTGAGCCTCACCTTATATATATCTCGAAGCACAAAAAACTCACTCCAACACATGGCTCGCTAATGTTTCAATGGCCATTAAAAAGGCCAAACAATAGTGTTAGGAAAAGCGTCAAGAGCGGTTTATTGTTGAGATTTATAGCCGCTGAACAAGACGAAATTAGATCGCTTAGTCACGATGTTAGTAACGATACGGTCAGAATCTATACAAAGGTTAAAAGTAGGCCTGTAAAGCAGACAGAACAGCAGGACGGCCATACCAAAAAGCGTAGGAAAAGCGCAAGATCCGGGACAAGTGGTAAGCTTAGTAAAAGGAGCCGGATAAATAAAAGGGTGTCAGGGAATGGATCAAGTTCTGATTCAGAAACTAGCTTTGATCATGGAACAGAAACCGCTGAAGAGGAAGAATACGATGTAGCAAGCGTAACGTATTTGGGCCTTCATTCCACAGAATTATACGACTACAAGGGAAACATCATTCAGAATGCTTTGAGAAGAAAGCAGATGAACTATTTCCGTGGAGGAGAAGACGGAGATTATGACGCTTTTACAGACGAATTGACGGATGGTGAACGAACAGAAGGTGGTGATTCGGCTGCTGAAACCTCGGCCTGGACAGAAGAGGAAGAAACAGACTCGGCTGTTCCCAAATACAGGCGAAGAACGGGTATCGGTCCTTCTACTAGATTATTTGATGTCGCCAAACATGGAGCAGACCTATTGCCAGCACCGGTCGAACCTCTTGGTTTAGTTATGGATTCCAAATCAACCATACTGCTAACTGAAGGTCGGGCCAATGGTCCACAAATTAGTGAAAAGACAAGGCAGATTCTTACTAAGAACAACCTTCTATTTGGATCTTCGACTTCAGAATTCCGCCACTGTTCGCTAGCTCCAAGGCCCATCGCTCGAGTGGATGAAGATGGTAACAGAAGCGGTAGACTTACAAGACATACGAACATTGTAAATTCATTGATGAGACTAGCAATTCTTCGTAGAGACTATCCTTTGGCTAGTAGAGCATTTGCTATCCTAATGCATTTTCCGGAAACTGATGTGCGTTTGATATGGACCATTGGCCTAGAACTGTTAATTTGGAGGAGAGAGTGCTTGGACCTCGAGTCACTGAGTGGCGAGGGGACAAATGGAAGTAGAAACATTCTACCGCATAATAACGATGTCCATACCATTCCGAGTACTACTTCTAAAATAGACGAGAAGTTTTTAGAATGGTTGATTTTGAATTATCCTACAATGAAAAGGACCACTCGAGCAACTTCCAACGAGTTCTACATTAGCCTGTTACTGACTAAATTGAGACATTCAGACCCCAAAAGCGCATTGAATAGGTTGGAGAATTTGATTTTGACTCCACCTTATAGTGAAGACCCGATATACTATGCTTTAAGCGGAATTGCAGTAATGCAAATGATGACTGAAAAAAGCATTGAATATAAAAATTATGCTACCGATCCATTAGAGCGAGAAAGGAAAATGAAACATTTGGCAGACCGTGCACATAAGTACTTTGAAACTAGTCAAAAGTTGGGAGGCGTTTTGCCAGAAGACTTTATCAACTTTGAAATGCATGAGTTATTAAACAATGGCACCGACGATGAATCTGACGAGGCAGACGACCAAAACCTTCATCACGAAAATTACAAAAGTGAAGACGGCGAAAGTGGACATTACGAATATGACGAGGAGAAAGAAGACGAGTTATTAGAGAGTTTCTCCTACGATGGAGATGCTGACGACAGCCAAGATAAAGATGACTGATTCAATATGTCCATTGTTTAGTGACTGTTGCGTGAGCTAGTTGTAGTCGTACAAACCTATTTATATATATTTATTATCAATCAAATTTAAAAATCGTTATCCGTTTACCAAAGATCCATCCAAGAACAAAGTCAGATAAAAACGATATTCCCAGTAAGCCCGCTACTAACGACACAATGCCCTGCACCAGTCCCTGTGCCCCAAAACTGGCCCAATCACTAATAAGATCAACAAGCGTAACTCTTATTAGTTCTGTTGTGAGAATGATAGATAAAATACTCCAAAAGTGAGGAGATGGGTAGTTTAGCGCCTTTTTTGATTTGCCTTTCGAGTTCGATGTATTATCCTGGACTTGGTCTATGAATGTGGGATATAGCCTGAAATGAATGTTCCAAATAAATGTCAATAATGCGAGAATCTTAATGTTGATAGAGATGGACGTATGGCTAGCATAGATTGACATTGCAATTCCTGGTAAAATTAGCCATAATGGCCAAGTATCATCTGCCGATAGCATTCTAGCTTTGGCATCTAAAGCTTGTATCAGAATGAGTGTTTCACAGATCTAATTTTATTGATGTATTAGCCAGAAAAAAGATCACTGTCATTGCCCTGCATTGATCACACCTTGACCTACAGTTGACAGTTGACTTCTGTCCTCAGATATCCCTATATCCACCACCACCACCACCACCACCACCATGGCAAGTATCAGGTATCGCCTGTGTGAACATGAAACTCAAAGACCAGACGTAGGCACAATAACCTGTCAACGAATTGCATAGAACTCGATACTTCAGATTCAATAAACACAGGCCTCTCACAGATCTATGATGTTGTGTTGCCCAGACCCGTTGCGCTCGCTTCGCGACCGGTTTCAAATGCCTACCCCTGAAAAACCTGATATAAGGATATCTATGGCTACAGAACATGGCATCTGATCCAAGCTCACGATTGAAATTGCTCAACATATTTGACGTATAAGGGTTCAGGGTTGAGCGGCATGCTTCTGTCAGTGGATTGGTGCATGAGCATGGAGATGGGGTCAAGCGGGAGGTGGATATAATCAGATGACTCTGTCATTTAACTTGCTACCTATACCTTTTGTTTACTCTTGTGTGTCTTTCTCTCTCTTGATACTCTTAAATCCATTCTAGCTTAATTCACAATCGCAATTGCTTCTATCAAATTAATTTTCAATGTCTGACCTGATCTCATCTCTGGGTTTGGAGGAGACCTTTTTGTCATCAAGTGTTCGATCGAACTTCATTCTCGAGCTTGCCAATGGAACTCTTCATTCAGACCAATTCAATACCTGGTTATACCAAGACTATATTTTTGTCCGATTGTGTATTTCTTTTGCTTTAGGTACTGGCAGTAGGATTCCCGAGTCGGAGACCGCCTACAAACCTCTCAAAGATGCTATACTGGGCGATTTTACTGTATTGAAAGAGGAATTGAACTTATTCCGCAAACGAGCGGCTGCTAATGGGGTTATTCTTCCTGTTCTCCCTGAAACAAAAGATACTATCGAAGAGGAATTGGATGCCTATGGGGGACTTAAAATACTTGACGAAATTGAAAAGCGATACCCGAAAGTTTATGACGAGGCTTCTGATTATAACATAGCTTATGTCAAATTTCTACTAGAAGCTACTGCTGATCCAAGAACGTCTTGGAAATATTTGATTGCCTTGTTTTGGGTGGTTGAGCAGTGCTATCGGGACGCATTCGCTTCAGTCATCAAATCCCAAAATTTCAATAACACTGCTGATAGTACTATGAAGCAGTTTGTTTCCTGGTGGGGAAACAACCCAGAATTCGATGAGTTTGTTGGAATTCTAGGCAAAAGCGCTCGTCAATTAATTGATGATGACGCTTCTAATAAAAAACTAGTGATTGAAGCAGCAAAAAACATTCTGGCCCATGAGAAAAACTTTTTCGATGGTTCTTTTGGATTCAAATAGTATAGCTACTTTTCTATATAATTCTTTTGACAGCTAATTATCCCAGTCCTAGTATATAAAATAGATATAAACTTTCCCCAACCGCTATCTCTTATCACAATCATTCATGCATCTCTTATGCATCACGCAATAGTCGTGCGACATGACGGGGCGGTTATCTCAGTAAACTGGTAAACAGAAATTTCTGAGCTGACAGAGTCATCTTCACCATCAGTAGATCACCTCATTCTAATAATGACAGAAAGTCCAATTTGGTCGGCATCAAAGTTGGCCATCCCAGAAAATGAAAAGCAAAACCTAAATGTAAAATATAATGTGCGTCCTTTTGTTCAAGCCCCGCCATCAAAAGAGCAGGCGAACATTATCAAACTTGAGATAATCGATTTATCTAAATTCATTGATGGTCCCGAAGGTCTCGAGTCGAGACAGAAACTGGCAGCGCAATTAGAAACCGCTTTAACTACTCAAGGATTCTTCTCGATTATTGGTCATGGCTTTGAGGAGGAGAAGCTAGAAACTCTCCGAGCATTCACTCAATCTATTTTCGAATTACCTAAAGATGTCAAAGATCAGTATATAGCCGGGGAGACGAATTCTGAAGAAGAAAAAGACAAGTCTTTAGGAATTGTGCGAGGAGCAGGGTTCAAACCTCGAGGATACTGGGTTTTCCAGAATGGTGTTAGAGATAGTCTAGAGCATTATAACTTCCGGGACATGTTGCATGACGACTACATGGCCAAGCGTGCCTATCCAGAATTGATTCGAGGATATTTACAAGAAGTTGCTGAATATTATCGTTACCTTCATTTGGTGGTTCTTAGAAAAGTTCTTACTCTCTGTGACATTATCTTACAGCTTCCCGAAGGAACTTTATGGGATAGGCATTTTAAAGTAATTAAGAATGACCTTCGTAACTCTGGTGCTGGATTCGGAAGATTTATGCAATATTATGGCACCAGTAGAGAAGATGAAGAGAAGAGTGATCGTACCTGGCTTCGTGGTCATACAGATGCCAGTGGATTCACTTTCATAACCTCACAGCCCATTCTTTCTTTACAAATCGTTGATTATCTTACTGGTGAATGGAAGTATGTAAGCCATACTCCTAATGCCTTGATCGTCAATGTTGGAGACGCAATGAAGTTTTTAACTGGTGGGTATTTCAAATCATCTATACATAGAGTCACTAGTCCACCTGAAGATCAGAGATATTATCGTCGTATGACTCTTGTTTATTTCTGTGACCCTTCTCTTACCACGGTCATTGATCCGGAAAGCTTGAACTCGGCCAAACTAAAAAGCGTCGGCATCACAACACCAGATAACTGGCAGAAAATTACCTTTGAGCAATGGGATGAAGAAAAGGGGAAGCTTCTTAACACCAAAGAAGGTGATAAAAAGAAGCCCGTACCGTTATTCGGTCGAACCTCGATCATGCATTTGCCGTCGTCAGCCGCTGTAGTCGCAGACTAATGGTGTCCGGGCTCTGCCTGGAACACGAAGCACGTTCCTCTGTGTCGTTAGCCTACTTTTTTGTATATTAAATAGATGCAAATGTGTGGTTGTGGACTAGTTTATCACTCATCCCCGTCTGCTGATCCAGCTGATCACTATTCAGTCTCCAGTTTTGACGTCGTATGCAAAGGTGAGCCGCGAACTAATGCGTCATCTTCATTAATGCTTGTAGGACTGCTTACAGTTGCCCATGTATTTCCGTTCAATCTCACTTGGTTCACGCCATTTACATTGCGTGCCCTGAAGGCAAACCATCCCTTTGGCAACAAGAGCTGTGACTGAACAATTAATCTGTCGTTGTCGTTATCATTGCCGCTATGCTCAATATCGGGAACATTATTATCATTCGTCACATGAGCCGATCCTCGTCCATTGACGGGATTAGGTTGTCCATTTTCTCCTAATCCATGCTGTGGCTGTCCTTGTTGCGGCTGCCCCTGCTGTTGTTGTTGTTGTTGTTGTTGTTGCTGCTGCTGCTGCTGCTGCTGCTCTGGGCCATCTAGCACCGGTCGACGACAAGTAGGACACCTCTGAGACCTTTCCAGCCAGCTCTTCAGACAGCCGTGATGAATAACATGACCACATGACAGCTTTTTGGGTGTATAGCGATGAGCCTGCTCTCCATTAATGACCATTTCTTCACGGCATATAATGCAGACTGAATCACGTTCTAGATCTTCACTAATGGCATCAGCAATCTGTTCATCCATTCTTGCATGAGCTCGTCGAAACCGAATGAAATCACGATACCTTCCTGCCAAGCTGACTGCCGTCGTGTATACATCTCTGAAAATGTGTAATGGAATGCCATATGGATCCAGTAGAAAAATAAATAAAGTCACATAGGCTGTTAATCGAACTGTATCTGAAACGACTTCCAAGATAAATGTAAATGTGCCCTTGGGCTCCCAGATATCTTCATCCTCATTAGCATTGAGATAGTGCGACTCAATGAGATTCAGTGTATATTTACCTATTGAGTTCACCAGAGAGTTGCAAAGAACTGTGAATTCAAATGCAAACATGACCATTGTACCAGGACCATGCTCAAGGACCTCAGAACCACAATAAAGAAATACACTAATATCCCCAACCAGTAATACTATCAAGGCTACCCATAACCTCAATTTGCTGAATATCCCTGGAGGTTGAGTGGCCTGAAAGATAAGATCGACCCTGTCAGCGGCAATCCAATGGAACACCCTTAAAAACGTCAACATCGAAAACATCAATGCAAACTGAAATGTAAACTCGTCATGGAAAATGGTCATTGCTAGAAACGTCTCCATCACAGCATACCAAGTCCTCTCATAGAGATGCTCTAGTTCCAGCGCCCGAAGATGGCCAAAAAATGCTAATTGTAACAGCTTGCCGAAAAGGAGAACAAGGATCATGGCCATGTTTATTAGAGTGAATAAGCTGGCACTGTTCTGAGATATTGCAATACAGGCAGAATAAAAATTCGGTCGTTCGACGAACGCCAAAACTATCACACCGACTGCCAGAACAGTACTTATTGTAATATAGCCTAAAAATCTCATTTTGGTTGTTGTCCCCGTCATCGGAGGAAGCAGCTGATCCATCAATGATCTGGCAATAATGAACGGGTCAACTTGGTAAATGGGGGTAATGGGCAATAAACAATTACGATACTTGTCAATTGGTCGTAAACGAAATTGAGGTATTGAATGATCTTACTGATGTCGTATGACTAGCAGACCCTTATAGTGAGTGAAAAGAAAATCTCTCTTTCACCTCAACAAGTTATAATAACTTATCAACAAATTCTCTCAGCTAGCCAACTGATTTCATTGAGTGACAAACATTACCAAACGTTTGTGGGTCGTGAAGCTGATTATTTGAAAGCGGAGTAGACTGGAGTATTACGCCACGATTGCGACTTTACATTGGCCCAGGGTCCGTTTAAAGCATATTTCTACTAACTTCTAACTTGATCACATGCATGAAATATTGCCAGAACCTGATGATCGCATCGCCTTATCTTGCATTATCTGTTCTTCTGCCACTTTTAAAATAATGTAAACACACAAACGTGTAAAAAGAAACATCTACATGTATCAGCTCGATCCAATACGCCGCATGGTTATGAGGACTCGGTCGACCTGAGCCTTTCATATAATCACTAAATGAAGCAACGTAGGGATAAATTAGCTAGCTATTTATAAGGCCAATGAAGGTTCAGGCCACTTCCTTGATCACAACCTTACCATCGCGAACATAATTCATAATTGCAAGACCAAGATTTAGGGTCAAAAAGCTGACCGAAGTCCAGGACATAGCGGTTGCTCTAGGGCCCGGTCCTGCAATCAGTATGCCGGCACTGGAAGTTGCAACAGAGTGAGAAACCGCATCAATCGCAACTTCTAGCCAGATGGCTCCAACGGTCCAAAACAACCAAGATGCACAACTTAACACCAAGCTGATCTTATGAATCATATGAGTACGAGGGAGATAAGAAATGCCATTAATCAGAGTTCCACCAAGAGCCCCTGCGACACACACGATGGACCCCATGAGGACATAAGGGTTCATTATATTATTTGAAAAATCATCAGCAAGAAGTAGAAGATCCAGTGTTCCAAGAGCAGATGAGGACGTTCCGTTGTAGAAATACAGGGGCTGTAATACTTTTAGTGATGTTATATTGCTGCGAAGTGCACAGAGTGAATCTTGGTTTCTAGCTATACATAGAGCTATAGTTGATTAGTATGAATGCGACTATAGTGTAACAAAACACTTACCTAAATAGCCTGCCTGTACTCGGGCAGCAGCGTAATTATTGTCGCTCTTGCTTTTGCGGATATAGCTCTGTTCGATGGAAGCGAACACAGTGGAGTTTTGGTTATATTGGTACTCAATTAGATATGTGCTCTGAAAAGTGGCAGTAGAATTTAGGCAAGAAAGAATCAGAAACGAGAGAAGACATAAACTGATAAACAGAAACATAATAGATAAAAAGCGGGGAAACTTCGATACAAACGGGAGTCCAATCATATTGATAAACGGTTAATAATCAGTTCTTATCCAACAGCCCAAACTTGACCAGTAAAGCGAGAAAAGCATCCACTTATTTATAGTACAACGAGCGAATGCCTCAAAAAAAATATATTACAAGATGAAACCTGGGTAAAGTGTGCAAAACTGCATGTCGCTCGCTAGCATGCAATGCAACGCACTTCAGGGGTACATAATCTGCCAGAGGGCCCACTTTTTACTTTAAACCCAGATGGTTGTGATTCTTCAAGCAACTCATTTGTTTCAGAATTGGCTATGTGATTTATCATTATCATTATCATTAAAAACTAATACAAAGTCGTTACATCGTACTGTTCCCTCCATTGAGGACCCCACTTCTTAATAGACAAAATGCTTGTAAAAGCTAAAATTGAACCGATTGCTAGCATTGTATACAGCCATCCAAACCCCATTCTATTCTGAAGTGGTTCAGCAACAAATGTAGCGATAGCGGCCAGGACCATCCGAAATAGATTATTAAGTGCCACACCCGATGATCCTCTTCCAGGGAGCACATCTATCAGATAAGTCATGACATTACCAAAGATAAGCATTGAAGCAAACCCGAATAAAAAGGTACCAACAAGAGGAACAAGCCAAAAGGTATGATAGTGGCCAGCCCAGCCGTAAATCAACAATGCGACAGGAAAAATTGCAGCTGCTAGATAGACACTTTCAGATAATCTTGCTTCGGGAATGACTTTGCCATGTTTTTTCATTGATCGAGCAATCACATAATCACTCCAATAACCATTTCCAATACTTGAAATGACATATCCCACAGAATTGGGAATATAGAGTAAACCTAAAATTATTGATTTGTATTGGTATGGAGGAGCAGAGTATAGACTTTCAATACCAATATTCAGGAAATAAAGAGTGAAGAAGCAGTAACTGCTGTACACCATTGATAATGGCACAGGAGGATATTTTAAAAACTTGAATGCTTTTAGTGGACGTAAAAATACCTCGAGCGATTTCTGCGCAAACGTCGGAGTTGCTTCAGATTTCGTGCTGCTTAAAGTCCTTTCATGTCGATGGAGATGAAGTTTGTGAAAATGATTAAACACCCCATGGTGATGCTTTTCAACGTCATCGTTAGCAGCAGTTCTTCTTGATGTTCGCGATGGGAACGGTACTAATGGATCAGCAACCACATTATCATCATCATGCGGTTGACAATTGGCAGGAGCATTGGACGAGGTTCTACTAAGGACAGCGAGTATACTGCTACGGCGTCTGGGATCATCGAGAATTAAGGGAGTGGTTCTTTTGAGCGTTTCGGGAAGAAACAAAGTAAGGACTACCGTCATTATTCCTCCCAGAATAACACAAAACCATTGAGTTCCTCTCCATCCCCATTTAGTAGTAAGGGCACCACCAAGAATTGGAGCCAATAATGGACCGCATAAAGGACCCAGATAAAAGTAACCCATTGCTCTACCTCTCTGAGTTGTAACATAAATATCACCAATAGTACCAGCACCTACAGCCTGTACTGCAGCGGCAGCTCCTCCTGACAGAATTCTTAATATCATTAGTGCCCCAATCGAATTGCATAAAGAGCAGCCAATAGTGAAAAGTGTATAAATAAAAAATGACACGACGTACACGGTTCGACGCCCGTAAAGTTCTGAAAATCCAGACCACCAAAGAGGGAAGATTCCTAAACTGAGAACGTAAAGACCAAATGATACGTTTACAACTGACGTCGTAACATGGAGGTCCTCGGCTACATTCTTAAGAGCAGGGAGTAAGATCGATGCTCCCATAGGAGCAATAACAGCAGCAATTGATACTTGAGCTACAATTAGGCCCTTGCATCGGCTTGTATGACCCAAGGCATTTTCCTGCTCGGCTATCATTGTGAATCTTGATAAAAGTCCTCTTCTCTGGTCGATAGGAACTGCAAATGTTGCAGGCCGCGTTACCATTTGTTCTGATGTCTGAGGAGCTGGTTCCGCTTCTGCAGTTGGTGAAGAAATGGACTCATCTTCCGATAAATGAAAAGGCTCCGGATGGGCATGATTATCGGCTTCATCACAAAATTTCTCCTCAGAACCTTCTTCAAAATCACTATTGTTAGTAATAGTTTGTTTTTCTTGGGTTATATCAGTAGTAGGTTCGTTCACGGTGGATTTTGGTGATTGTGAGGACATGGTGATCGAAAGTGTAGTAGACGAAGGTAGAGCAGGCATCTACATTCCCAGAAATTAAAATAAAAAATTAAATTTAGTGATTTAGATGGGGGCACATTAAAAAAAAAGATACCTATAAAGCACTGTTTGTAGGCGATTCAGAGCTCTATACGACGATACGATATTCTGGGGTACTGCTGCTTGTGAACCTAAATCAGAAAAGTCTGCTTCAACCTTCCTATCATACGTGAGTTGATTTGAATGGAAAAAGCGGTTTTTTATTCGGTCGTCTTTCTATCTCGTGAACCCTTTAATGTTTTAGGCATTAGCGCCTACGGAGTCCGAAGGTGGTTCCGCTGCCTGTTTAAGGTTTCATTTCCGCGGTTAATCCCGCTAGTCGGCTAATCGGCCATGCCTTTTTGGTGGTGGAGCGAAATAGGCCCGGTATGCGGCACAATTTTAGGTGGTTTATTTGCAAAGGTTGAATTAACAGTACCTTGGCAGTGACAACAGGCTGTAAACCACCTCTCGTGAAGTGGAGGCTAATCTGCTAGACATTACTATACATTGAGGTACATTAAGGGTGTCTAAGGTATATAAATTATATGCACACTGAACAAATACCACTCTAGATAGAACAAGTAATTAATAGAGGCCAACACCAAAAAAAAAAATGTATCTACCATGTATCCTTGAACCTAACAATATTCACCACAGAGATCACATTCTCTCAATATTATTCTCGGTTCAGGAGCTGGAAACTCGCCATACCTTGCACGTGACAAATGCCATAGAAGCCCAAACCCGATCTGATATCATGGGGGTACAGCATCCTAACTGGATCTGCAGGCTCAATTATAAAATCTATACAGTAACCTATCTGGTTGCTCCTGCTGTTATTGTTCACAATAAGAAAACAAAGAAATCAGTGAATTGATCACCTAAGGTTTGCAGATTTCCCATTCTATTTGGTACTGTGTTAAGTTGAGAGAACATCTCACCAGCAGCCGGCTGTGCCGTATATCTCTATCTTTCATACCGGAGGCGAGTCTACAGATTGCCACCATCTTAGGCAACCTTTACAATGATTGAAGCAGTTGAAGAAGAAAACATAGCCAATATATCAGTTGATAGCGATGATTCAATTGACCAACGGTCGTCGCTTTCAGGCTCTCGTTCTACCTCGTCACAACACCCCGTTCATGGTATTCCAATGCAGATTATCCGGGGTATCGGGGTGGTTGTTTTCTTTGTAGTAGGTTCAACTTGCATTTACGCCACCCAGCTTATCGGATACCCAATCAAATTGTTTTCAGAGCCTCTTAACCATGCTTGGATCGATTTCACAAAACAATCATTTGGTATTTTACTTGTTGCATTGACTCAATACTTTACACCCGTCAAGATTCAAGTTAGTGGGGATAAGTCTATGAGGGGAGTCTTCTCTCTGGATCAACAGGCAGCATTAAAAACGAGGATTCCTGACCGAGCCATTATTATATCTAATCATCAATTATACTCGGATTGGGTGTTTTTGTGGTTTATTGCCTATTCTGCAAGAGCTCATGGAGCAATTTACATTTTATTAAAGGAATCATTAAAGAAGGTACCCATTTGGGGATGGGGTATGCAACAATACAAATTCATCTTCTTGTCGAGAAAATGGGCTAAAGATGAACAGATTCTCACCGAGGGATTACAGCGAATTAATAATGAAAGCGACTGGCCCGCATGGCTGACGCTGTTTCCTGAAGGCACTACGTTAAGCAGAAATGGGGTACGAAAGAGTACTGAGTATGGTAAAAAGGCAGATTTAGAAGTTCCTCGCCATGTTCTCCTCCCTAGAGCACGAGGGTTGCGTAAATCGATCCAGGAACTAGATTCCTCGATCGAGTATTTATATGATGCTACCATCCACTATTCAGGTATTCCCAAGGACATCTACGGAGAAGATTATTACACTCTACGTAGTATGTACCTAAAGGGTACTGCACCCGATCTGCTAAGTATCTATTGGAGACGTATATCTATCAAAGACGTTCCGTATAAGGATGAAAAGGAGTTTGAGAAATGGATTCTCAATTTCTGGTATGAAAAAGATAGAATGCTCGACTCATTCAAAAGTACAGGGAAATTCGTGCCAGATTTACCAAACGACGAAGTCGACGAACCAATCATTACCGATGTCAAGCTAGAGTCGCCATTTCAAATATTCCAAATTTTCAGTGTGCCGATAAATGTGATTCTCATTTTTAACATTATACGACTCAATTATGGGCGGTTTTTAACAAAGTAGTTTAATAGATGTAGCGATACTAGCAAACACCTCCTGCCCAAAGGTCGCCCACAAACGTGCTCTGTGCACAGCCCAGTGCTCCGTTAGGTGCGACACAAAAGTTTTTTCTATTGAGACAAATGCACTTTGATCCAGTCACTGACAAGATCAATGACTTGATTAGGGGTGTTGCCGACCTCTGACTCGGAATAGTCGCCAAGAACAGCAAAACCATGAGGCAGCTTATGGCCATGCCTGCCATCAATTGATGAAGAGCTAAATACTTTACGATCAAATACGACGTTGCGATCCTGAAGAGACGAAATGCCCCTTTGAATGACTTTTTCAGACAAAACAGGGTCATCGGTGGAATATACTAGCATTAGTGGTTTGCTTACAACGTCGAAATCAGTGCCTTCAACTAAAGAAGGGTGGATGCACGCTCCAACTGCTATTAGATCTTCTTCTGAAGACCATTCGTCATGATGCTGATCTTCCAGCAACCGTAACACATATCGTCCTCCAAATGAATACCCTATCACTGCCAGTGACTGTGGACTGTAAACCTGTACGATTTCTGCAATTGTATTGGTTAATTGAGGGTATGTTCGTTCAAAGGTGTGTTTGGCCAGCCACATTTCGTCAAAGAATCCCTTGATAGTAGAGGTCGCAAAAGCTTTGACTTTAGAAAGTGTAAGGCCACCAAAGAATGATTTAGTTGGTTTCTTGGCCTGAGACTGAAGAGTATTGGTACTATCAGTACCGCCACTGCTAAGGTTGACTTCGGACTTAAGCGTACTTGGCAATGGAGGAGAGTCAGAGCTTCCTGATTCTTGTCCTTCGTTTATTGGATCATCATCATCATCATCATCAGGCGCTGGTATTTCCGCTCCCGATACTCTAATAGGGTCTTTATCAAACAGGTCAGGTACAATAACCGGACATCCCAACTTCTTTGCATACTCATCGGCTATTCGAAGATTATTGTCACTACCAAGACCTAAAGAATTTGTAAGCAGAATGACTAACCTAGGGGTCCGCTGTGAGGGAGAATGTGTGACGTAGACTTCAGTTCCAGTACCAGAAAGGACAAACTTTTGCCCAGTAAATATCGGAGTCTGAGCCGTTACAGCCGGTTCAGTCGCTGTGGAAGAGTTCTCTTCCTGTTCCTGTTCTTTGTGCACTGGCAATGGCAATGGCTCGGATATGAGCTTTGCTTCTTCATTATTAACGGCCCCTGAGCTTCCAGCATCATTCGATTGGTTGGTCGAGGGAAACGGCAGATCTTCCTCCTCTTCTTCCTCTTCTTCCTCTTGTTTTTCCTCTTTATAGTTTTCTTTCACACTGCTTTCTACATGCCCCTGTATAATTGATTCTCGGTCTCCTTCCACATGTTTAGCATCATAAGGGGAGTCAATGTCTTTAGATATTTCTATTGAGTTGAGGGACTCTGACGGGGATGAATCATCCATATTGACTTATCTGCTTAATACAACCCTTCAATGATTATGAAAATTCTTTATACCAGATCCTTGATAACGTTTCTTTGGTGATAAGTCGAGCAATCAGGCGAGTGCTTGCATTATCTTGGTCGCTCATCCCCATTCTGTTGCTTAGATTATGCAAGAACATGCCTAAAGTGAAAATGCTTATAAGGGAGTGTAAGTGGCTCATGGCGATGAGTCCAGTAAACCATATAAAACCAGCAGTTAGCTGAATTGATAATGCTTGTATCATTCATTTCTCTTTTATATATTCTTTTATATTTTTGAAATAGTGTACAATTATTCCAAAGAAGAAGCACCGGTAATAATGTCCACCAACTCGTTGGTGATGACGGCTTGACGAGTACGGTTATAGAGAATGGAGTACTTGCCAATCATTTCATTGGCGTTCTTGGATGCATTATCCATGGCGGAACGACGAGCAGAAATCTCAGCAGCATGGCCCTCGGAAAGTCCCCACAAGATGAAATTGGCAAGGGAGAATTCCGACAAATCGGCCACGACCTCATCTTCAAGCTCATAAGTGCCAAACTTGGGGGCACTTTCAAGAGCACCAGTGGCAAAGGCAGGACGCACAGTAGGCTCAAAGGAAACACCCGAAACAAATCTGTTGTAAAGAACCTCCACATCATCGTAATCCTTACCCAATTGACTGATTTGATCAGCAATGGCAGCAGCTTCATTAAAAGTAGGAGCCTCCTTACCGATCTGCGAGACTGATAATACAAGGTTATCAGCATGAGTTCTAGATAACTGAGCCTTGGTTTTATCACCAACAGCAACGACATCAGCCTCAGGGAATTCGGCAAGACGGTTACGAGCAGCACGGGCCAACTGAGAGTGGATAGAACCACACAATCCCTTGTCAGAGGAAATGACAATCAACAACTTCTTAGCAGGAGTCTCAGGAGCAACGGCTTCGCTCTTATCGAACACTTCCTTATTAGTTTCACCGTAAATGCGCGAAATGGCCATGGCCTTTTGAGCCTTGCCAAGTCTAGTCGAAGCGACAATCATCATGGTATTGGTAATCTTTTCGATATTTTTGATACTCTTGAGACGGGTTTCGATCTCACGAAGAGTCGCATAAGATCTATAATTGTGTTAGTGTTTGTAATTTGGGTCATAATAGGTGAAATGTGGTTTGAGGTTGAAGTTGGTCATCTGCACACCGTTTTGGTGTGTTTTTTTCCCTCCAGCCGATAATCAGTACCATTCGTCAGAATGTCCATCATACTGGTTTCTTAACCCGATCTCTTGTTGCGTTTCTTTACTATAATCGCCTTGGGCCATCCTTGGATGAAATTCAAATTTGTCGCAATTCCTGAAAACTCCCAACCAATCAAAACGGTGGATTCAGTACCCGAGACCTCAATTCCAAACCTCACCAATGACACTTGCGCAATTCTTTCATTGCTCTATACAATCCATCATTCACTTACCTGGCAGGACTAGCCCTCATGGCAGAGCCGGCAACCGAGCGAAGAGAAAACATTCTGTGCCTAATCGTGTTGTGTGAAGTGATGGAAAGAGAGAAATTCCAAAACCGACGAGCCTATGAATGTGAAGAAACGAATATGTCTAAAACCACACCTTTCTTTCAGCCTTGCAGTGCTCAAATTTACTTTGGTGCTGTTGGTAACGCTGGCCTAATAGAACTCCCAACCGCGCCGCGACTAATTTATGCGGCTTGAGGATGGCCATATATCTGAGATGGTATATACTTGAGGTTCATGAACCCAGCTCGAGGATAAGGTATAAAAGGTATAAGAGGTATAGAGAGGACAGAAACAAGTGGAAAATGGATTTGAGATTGACAGCATGACCGTATACAATTGAAGAGTTGGACTCTTTATGTGTAATATTGGCTCATAATCATGCAATAAGAAAGATCGGGTTGATCAAATGAGATATATGCTTGTTTTATAGTATCTCTATATCATGTGTTAGATGTGTTGGGGTATTGTCCTAAAGGTAGATTTAGACTCATCATGGTTAATATGTGAAACAAAACAGATAAGATACTCTACAAGGCATAAAGAGAGATTCTAGAAGTGACTTTAGACTAACTTGACAAGATCGCATTAGCAGCGACGTAGAGCCAGAAGAACAAGTGGGTTGAATATGGATATGTCACAATGGTCGAGTCTGCTTATGCGCACCTCAGCTTTCTATGGTTAGCCAACTCGCCTGAACCCCATTACTGTTCAACAGAGCACACCTTACCATACCTGGAAAACTGAGCCTTACAGTCAAGCCCATGAAGGTAAAACCAGGGGTAATATGCATGCCGGCGATCGTAACTTTGTTCTCTTCGAGGTCTATAACCGAGCATTTTTGAGTCGGATGGAGGCGAATCCAGGGATCATCTCCATTGGCATGTGTGTTTATGATATAATAGGCCAGATTCATGAGCTCGATAGCACTTAAATTCACCTCTCTGCTGGTCAAAACGTTGGCCAAACCGATAGCTGTAAGTGTAGGACTGGTGGCTGGGTGAACAGAACAAAATACCTAACGAAGCTTGTTAGAACGGAGTCAAGGGTCAGGCCAAACAACATCCAAGATTCAGACAAACATGCATCCGATTTGCCCAGTTTATTCATAGGAGTGATGTCCAGCTTCGTATGAGATTATTAGGGGAAAGCAATATCAAGATAAGGCCTTTAAATGACGCCAAAGCCATCGATACTGGAGCTACGTTCTTGTCAGAATCGCTTATTTTCGCTATTGCAGGAGGATTGATTTTCTTTGAGAGCTACAGGTCTCATAGAAAGGAGGTAACAAGGAGGGAGTCAGTGGCAGATGATATTCAAGCGCTTCAAGATGAGATCGAATGGTTGAAAAACCATCTAAAGCAACAAAAGCTGTTAGAAGATGAGTATCATTTGCCAAAGGATATGAAACCATCAATTCTCAAACAACTCCAAGAGAAAGAAGAACAGGACCAGGTGGATCCAACCAAACAGTCTACAATACCTGTCAAGGCCACAACTACAACGATACCTCCAACACCGACTGTAATGCCTAGTTCGGTATCAAAACAGTAACATGTAAATATATATATTATTGGTCCACCCAAAAATTGCACAACTTCTTAAATAACTGTACATAGTAGTAAATACATGATAATTAATACACTGGCAACCCTAGCGGAAATAGTTGGGCGTGACGAAAGGAAGCTTCTTAATCTCACCGGATCTGTATTTGCCTCGGACAAGCACGTCTACCTTAGTACCAGCTTTGGCATACTTACGAGGGACATAACCCATTCCAATATTGACTTTAAGGGTGGGTGAAAGACTACCAGAGGTAACAACACCAATAGGACTATCATGCTGGCCTTCAGCAAAGATCTCTGCGCCATCACGAGCAGCAGGTCCAGTCACAGTAAATCCAACACGTAGAGGGGTGTTCTTGGTAGCAATCTGGTCGAGGATAACCGATTTACCATTAAAAGGTACGGCATCATCAGGTGCTCGACGAGCTTTGCCAATGACCCAGGTCAATGCCGCAGCCACAGGAGTGATTTCCTCCGAAAGCTCATGACCATAAAGACACATGCCTGCTTCAAGACGAAGAGAATCGCGAGCAGCAAGTCCAATAGGTTTTACTGAGTCAGCTTCTAATAATTTGTATGCAAATTCCTGGGCCACTTTATCATTTGGGATGGAGATTTCAAACCCATCTTCACCAGTATAGCCACCACGAGCTACATGATACTTGTCTCCTTCTAGATCTACAAACGCCGACCCGCCGAATTTGATTTGGTTTAGGTCATACTGGGTGAATTTCTGTAAGACGGCTGCAGCCTCGGGACCCTGAAGAGCCAGCAGACCGCCAGTTATGATTTCATGCTTAATAGAACTGGCACCGATTTTGTCAATCTCGCTTTTAATAAACGCCAAGTCCTTATCTCTGCATCCAGCATTTGTTACAACATAAAACTCATTATCTCCATGTTTGGAAATGATCGTATCATCAATAATGCCACCCTTGTCGTTCAACAGCACGGATAAAGTAGATGTGAATGGTTTAAGCGATTTCACATCGGCTGGAGAGATTTTCTCCAGTAATTCAGTGGCCCCGGGACCTGAAATCCGGTGCTGGAGCATATGTGATACATCAAACAGCCCAGCTCTTTGTCTCACCCAATTATGGGATTCTATATGAGATTGTGCTTTATACAAAACTGGCATAGTAAACCCAGCATACGGTACCATTTTCCCGCCATACTGGATATGAAGGTCATAAAGGGCTGTCTTGGCCAGGTTGTCGGTGTCATCAGAAGACGAAGAATTGAACCGTTTGGTAACAATTGATCGACTCACTCTTCCTCCTACTCGAGAGGCTGTTCGAGTGATTGTTAAAAGTTTAGATAATGCCATCTCTATCTGATATACTGAATCTTTAATTCCACAAACAAACAATGCCGACAACTCGCAGACTTTAAATATTCACAGCCGCCATTCAAAAAAAAAAACCTCCGACCCGAGTAGTTCTCTGGCAGTCTCTTCTCCTTTTATTTCTTATCATGCATTATTATCGTAGCTGCCATCTAAGTTACTCGGTGCTGCTGGAGCGGTAAGTAAGCCGAGCTGGGCTGCTACTACTTTTTACTCGGTTACAGACACGGGTAGGGGTTCGACCAGACCATACGGCTGAAAGATATTATTCTTGATGTCTTCAAAAGCTGGTGATGAAGTTACAATAGCCAGCAAGCCAGCCAGCCAGCCAGTCAGCCAGCCACCGACAAAAGGGCCAGATTGTTTGTCTCACAATCGTATTAGACCAACACGAGCAGTAGACGAATAAATTAAAAAAGGACTTGACTAACAGAAAAAAAAAACTACAGATAATAAAACACAGGCTAAACAAATGATGATGATCATTTTCTCTTCTTCTGCTCAACCTTCAATAACAACGCCTTGTTAATATGTGGTAATACACCTCCATAGGCAATAGTGGCCTTGATGAGTGTATCCAACTCCTCATCTCCTCGAATGGCAAGCTGTAAATGACGAGGAGTAATTCGCTTGACTTTAAGATCTTTGGCAGCGTTTCCAGCCAACTCTAGAACTTCGGCAGTGAGATATTCTAGTACTGCTGCGATATAAATGGCCGCTTTTGCACCCACTCGTACTTTGTTTTGTACAGACTTTTTCAGAAACCGCTTGACACGACCCACAGGAAACTGAAGACCGGCACGGGCTGAATGTGATTGCGACCGGATCCCGCTATCCTTGCCGCCTTTTCCTTTACCTTTTCCGCCACCTTTACCGGACATTGTTTCAAGCTATAACAGAAAATACAACACACGTATTATGCCGCCACGAAAAATTGAACAAGAAGTCAAAATAAAAAGTTTCTTGTGGGAAGTTTGCTAACTATTTATTACCAAATTCCAAAGATGTCGCGTTCGCTAGGCTTTTTCAGCTTGTTTTGTTTTATTTCCTGGATTGCTCGGCTATACAAACGCGCGATAAGTGAATGAGAAAAGGGTTCGTCTGAACATATTTTCAAAAACTGGATATTTATGTTCTTATAAGAGGATATGTCAGGTTACGGGCATTTCCGTTGGAACGAGAGCCTGTTGTTTACATGTTCTGGAATGTACAGTGGAAGCGTCTCAGTTGTACGCGCCACCGCGCCGCACTTCGTATTCGCGAACGTTTGATTTCGCATCTCAGCCTCGACCACTGCCAGCCCTCACGTCCGACTACCCGCTGAAAGCTGGCCGTTTCTTCACCTCACCTCGCGAGGAATCTGCCTTTGCAAAAATTGGAATTCAAAAAGCAGTGTCCAGTGGGCAAGCCCGATGGATGTTTGGTCCCTGGCGGGATCGAACCGCCGATCCCCGCGTTATTAGCACGGTGCCTTAACCAACTGGGCCAAGGAACCATTATGTCTTCTCTCAGGGGGTTGTTCTTTTTTGAATTGTCAATATAGCAGAAAAAACAAATCCAGCTAAACAAGGACACCTTCCACCAATTCTGGAACAAAGAAGGAGCACTGAGAGGGGCCCTACAACACCCACAACTGGGACTGGGAGAACCGAGACCGAACCCACTTATCGCGGTCTGGCCTAGGTTACAGGAGGTCCGAAAAAAGGACGCCATCGCAGCGAACCAGCTTCACCTCTTTCTCCTCCACAAACTACCGTGTCTGGGACGATGGGGAAGAGACGTCCTCGCTCTAAGTGCTAATGCAATCTACAAAGGAACGGCGTGCCCCCTGTGTCGGGCGGGTTTAGACACTATGTCTCACACCTACCTGGAATGCAAAGTCGTGGTCAATGTACTGAAGAATCTACAGATAATACAAAGCACAATAGCGGCGCTACAATGGGCAATCTGGATCACCTGGATTCAAAACGAGGAAAACATCACACAGATTGCAAAAATAATCAAGGCCATTGGAATCATCAACCACGCGTATCGATATAATACGGAGTACACGACATGCGAAGCGGAAGAACCCATCATACAGCAGTTTATCAACAAAATACTGGATCCAAACAAGACAACGAGCTCGAAATACAAATACTTCCGTGAGAAGTATTTACGATATCATCGCGACGATCCATAAAGTGGAGTAGTCCTATCTGCAATGCAGTACGAGAGGACAAAATGAGGAGTGAAGAACTCCACGAGATTGGTATGTAGTAATATGTAGTAATTGATTGCGAAGATACAAAAAAAAAAACAAATCGTCTCTGGGGAGGCGGTGCTCGGCCTCCGGCGGCTGGGCGCTGCCCAGACCCGTTGCTCCGCTTCGCGGAGGGCTTGGACCGAACAGGGCTCTTTCGGACTCATCCATTCACTATATTTATATGCTACGTCTGGTATTGGACCCTGCAAACCCTGTAATAAAACGTTTAAAAACGCTGGCATGCCCTTATATTACTTTATAATTGCGGTCGTCATAGGTTTTCCCGATGTTATCGTGAGAGAACTCCTTGGCAGCTTCTCACTCAGTGAGCGGTCGTCATAGGGTTTCCCCATATTATCGTGAGAGAACTGGTTTCCGTACGCATTATTTTATAATCATGTAAGACAGAGACGTTAATTGATTGTCTATCTATCTATCTACCCTGTTCCATACTGAGTCTCACGATATAGGGCTACGACAATAGATATGACGACGATACTTAAAGTATATACAAATTATATATATATTTTATATAGCTATTTACAACAGTTGCTTAGAGCGGGGATCGGGTTTTTGTTTGTACACAAATAATAACAAAAGGAAAAATAAACATCAGTCAGCAGCACGTTTAGAAGCCCATGCCACCCATACCGCCCATACCTCCCATTCCACCCATAGGAGGAGCACCACCAGCGGCAGCAGCTGGTTCAGGAGCATCAACAATAGCACATTCAGTAGTTGCCAATAACGAAGCAACACCAGAGGCATCAACAAGGCCAGTACGAACAACCTTGAAAGGATCAATGATGCCAGAGGCAATCATGTCGGTGTATTCACCAGTGGCGGCATCATAACCCTTGTTGAAATCTTCACCAAACTCATCAATGAGCTTTCCAACGATAACAGATCCTTCACCACCGGCATTATCGACAATGGTCTTGGCAGGTCTGGTAATGGCAGTACGAATAATCTGAATACCAAGCTTCTGATCAAAGTTATCGGCCTTGAGATCGGCCAAGATACGTGATGCTTTAAGTAAAGCAGTACCACCACCAGGGAGAATACCTTCTTCAACAGCAGCACGAGTGGCATTAAGAGCATCGACGAAACGATCCTTCTTTTCACCCACCTCGACCTCGGAAGAACCGCCAATCTTAATGACAGCGACACCGCCAGAAAGCTTAGCAAGACGCTCTTGAAGCTTTTCACGCTCATACTCACTGGTGGTAGAGTCGTTAATAAAGCTTCGGATCTGCTCACATCTTTGCATGATGTGATCTTTATCACCTTCACCATTCAAAATAATGGTGTCCTCCTTGGTAACAGTAACCGAACCCGAAGTACCAAACAACTCAATGGTGGCGTTTTCGGGCTTAATGTCCAACTCTTCAGTGAAAACAGTACCTCCAGTCAAAATGGCAATATCTCCAAGAATGCTCTTTCGGTTATCTCCGAATCCAGGAGCCTTGACAGCAGCAACCTGTACTTGACCTCTAAGTTTGTTAAGAATACAGGCAGCAAGAGCCTCACCATCGATATCCTCGGCAATGATAAGCAAAGGACGACGAGTCTTGTTGGACAATTCCAAAGCAGGCAATACATCCTGGATGCTAGAAACCTTTTTCTCAGAAAGTAATAGTAGAGGATTTTCGAATTCCACTTTTCCGGATTTTGTATCTGTGACAAAATAAGGTGAGATATATCCGCGGTCGAATCTCATGCCTTCAGTGACCTCCAATTCATCTTCAACTGTCTTGCCCTCCTTGACAGTGATAACACCTTCCTTTCCAACCTTCTCCATAGCGTTAGCAATCAATTTGCCAATATGAGCATCACCATTGGCAGAGATAGTAGCCACTTGGGCGATTTCCTCTGAAGTGGTAATTTCGCGCTTGTGTTTTTGAAGAAACTGAACAACGGCTTCAACGGCAGCTTGAGAACCTCTTCTTAAATCCATAGGATTACATCCGGCAGCAACGTTTTTGACCGATTCAGTGAAAATGGAACGACCCAAAACTGTAGCACTAGTAGTACCATCACCAGCAGACTCATTAGTCTTGGAGGCAACTTCTTGCAACAATTTGGCACCCAAGTTCTCAAACTTGTCTTTCAAGGTAATACTCTTGGCGACAGTCACACCATCCTTGGTGATCTTAGGAGCACCAAACGACTGCTCAATAAGAACATTTCGGCCTTTAGGACCCAAGGTCACCGAAACAGCCTGAGCTAAGGTGTCGACACCCTTAAGAAGGGCAGCTCGACCTTCGACTCCGAACTTGAGCTCTTTATGGGAATAATTGCGAACTGCGGCAATGGCAGTTCGGTGAGCAGCAGAAGGACGTGAAAAAACTCTCTGCATTTTTGTGAGTTTTTGTTTTATTTTAACAAATAATGAAAAGATCCCAATTAAATCAAATCAAACCTGTAAAGGAAAAAAAAATCATCAGAATCTCCAGGAAACCCTCACTGTATTTATAAATTTCATTCCTGAAATTTCTCAGCCTTTCCATGCTGCCCCAACCCATGCATGCGCACTACTTCCTTACCCAGTACCCCGGCCGGGCCTCGGCCGTAGGGAGGCGAAGGGAAAGATAGATACAAATAGTGGAAACTAGCAGTGAAATTCAGCTGAAGATTTGCAACCCGTCTAGATTTGTTAGGGAGAATGGGCAGAATAACGAGTTGCTGGAAGAGCAAAGCCCAATATAAGAATCCAGACGACAGCATACAGCAAAATCTGGGGTAAGGGCGTTTTAAAGGATCTAGCTGGCGCTTTAACAAGCCGGATGGTGAGAGCTAACGAGTGGAGTCAGTAGAGTGTCAATAGAGTCAGTATAGAGACTGGCAACATCAGATAGATCAGTGACCACTGGTACGGTACTGCCATACAATGGATGTAAATGGATTCAGTCCTATACTGGCAGTGTTCTATTCAGTATTCCATCCCACAGAAGGCTCAAAAGTGCTGAGCCAGGTTCCTGCCGGAGCGGTTGTACCATTATCAGAGGCTGAGAAGAAATTGGACTCATCAGCGTTGCCTGAGCCGTTGATTCCATTTTATTGTGTAAAGAATTATGTGATTCCTAAACCTCAGTTGTGCAATCGGCTAGTATCGGTGAGAATCAATGACTATAGAGTAGTGGGATATCCAGTTCATATATATGGAAGCGAATATGAACGTAACTCGTTTATATTCAACTTTGCATTTGTGTTTGCTGCGAATGCCGACTCAATTGTCTATGAAATGTCCATAAGACGATTGGCAAGAATGTTTATGGCTCTAGAAGAGCAATCACATTATCTATCGGCTGCCGATACAAACAATAATACCAATGACAATATCCATAACATCATTGAACAAATCTACCAAGACCTGAACAATTACTCGGAATGCCAGATCCCCATCGATGAGTCCAATGCTGTCGATATGAAACTATTTCCTTTGATCCCTCCTCCGTCAGAAGTGGAATCGTTCCATGTTCCAATATCAACTGTTCACCTTCAATTATTGTTGGACGAAAACTGGGACCCAACTATGGAGAAGATTATTCCATATATCAACGGAATCAATTCGATTCGAAGAATCGCCGATTTAGCAGACGCCGACTATGACTTGACCAAGCAATGCATCCAGCATCTAATGTACTATCGATGTTTAGTAATTGTGGATATCTTTCAGTTTTCCAACATATATGCTGCCACGTCAGATATTTCCCAATTCCTCACTGATCCTGGCATGTTTCAGGAGTTCCAAGCATATGTATACAGGCCTGTTCCAAAAGCATCTTCTTCATCATTACTAATATCGACCTCCCAAGGCAAAGCTAGACTATCTGCTAGCCAGGGAAGTGGTAGCCAGGCCTCTTTAAGCGCCCCAATACTAACTCCTGAAAGTCACAAGTCTGCTCTATCCACTTCGTCGTCATCGACTTCTACAGTCCAATCTGCTGTCGGTGCTAGTGGCCCCGAAGGCTTGTCCGGAAGAACTCCTCATCATCACCACCATCATCATCAGACTCTTCCTTCAGGCGCTACAACAACTAATTCTCAATCAGCATATTTTAATTCAAACGCGCTATCAATAATCCCTTGTTTCAATCTTTATAGATCACTACACCAGGGCGTTACCCTCTACGAGTGGTATATTGAACACCAGAAAAGCCTTCAAGAGATCGATGTGCGACGATTTATTTCATTTGGCGTTATAAAAGGACTTATCTATAGAGTACATTCGTATCCTATATATGAATCGCGACACAAGCACCGATTCAGCCATCACCAAAGCTTCTACAGTTCTGCCCAATCTCCTTCGATATTGGAACGTCGCCTTAGTCGACATGATTCCGACCTTCGCCGGCCTCATCAACAACCATCTCTGAGAAATAAGTATGATGACACGCTTAGTGAAGCTCAAAGTATCGAAGAGATGGTCAGTGAAATCGTTCGCCAGCCTCGTCATTTTGATTCAATTTGTACTGATCTTAGGCTTCCTAAACAACAAGTGGAAGCGATTCTTCAGAAGAAAGGCGATTGGACCGTTGTCAGTGCCTAACACATGTTATCACTTCTAGATTTCTGTCGAATATCCAACAACGCTTCATTCAACCTGCCTTGTTTGTAAGCCAGCTTTAACATGATGACCTCTTGACTGGAAAGATCACGTCCGGCTCTTTCTTCTAAAGTTTTAGTAGTTATTTTGTCAGCTGGTAGCAGCCCGTTGCCATTGTCATGTAGCTGAGCATGTTTATTTTTCCTAGCATACTGAGCTTGAACACGCAATGTCCAGGTTTCCTGGAATCCAATGGAATCCGAATACTGCAGCGAATAGCCAAAGTCTGATTTCGGGTCTTTCCTGAGTGAAAGAAATTTGTTTCGGGAAGTTCGAATCGTCCAACCTCCAGTTTCTAGCACGTCTAATGTAAATATCTGGTCCTGTCCAATAGAAATGGCTTTACAATGAAGCGCTGGCTCCGTAGGGGCAGTTAAATACGTGCCATCGGCATTTTTAAAAGCAAACTCGTTGCTTACGGGTTGCTCACTGACAACGCTAACATTTGCACTTTGAAAATCCAGTTTCGATAAGACAAACACCTGCTGAACCTTGGTGGGTTCGATGTCGGTCTTTTTAGCACCTGTAATATCCACATCGCTTGATAAATACAGTTTACCATTCATATCACTCGCGATCACGATGGCAGTGTCATCGTCGGAGAATCCTAGAATCACTGGTCCATTGAGCTCATTAATGTTCTTTGCTGAGATCCATCCCTCTTCTTCCTGGTATTGGCCGCTTCGGGGGGCGTGCTGTTTCGATATTTTGGACGATACTCCTTTGATTGGGTTTTTAGTTTTCTTTTTCGGCTTGTCGCCTTTGAAAACCAATTTGGAGACCATTTGATGGACATGAGAATGAGTTGGAGAAGCGGGGACATCTATATATGTTTAGCTGCTTCGTTGATGAGCATATTCTTATAATGCGGTAAAGTAGTAGTAGCCTATTGATTAGAGGTGCTACGCTATATCATATGTCGTCCAGTATGTGATGAAGAGCTATCTAAATAAATAAACTGACGGAATATCATAAGATATAACTCGCGCTAATAGATGTAGATGAAATAGAGATGCAGACAAGATTAATTGAGAGAATAATAACTTTCATGCTGTTCGACAAAGGATTCACGGCGGTAGCGGAAAGGGGGCTGCGTGGCTGGTTTGCCGAGAGTTAAGGTCGGAGCATTAGAGTCGGGTGTATTATAGTATTCTTGCTTTATTCGATCGTATATTCCTGTGGCTATTAGTTGCACGCCATATTCACCCCCTGCCGCACTGGATGGTTTAGTGAGAATCACGTCAGCAAACTGCCTTGTGGGCGCAATATAATCGGTCATTTCTGGCCGAAGACGAGTAAGATAGGTATCAAGAAGTGGAGCAAGTTTCGAGTTATCTTCCTTCACATCTCGCAGAATCAATCGAGACAGTCTAGAATCGGCATCCACATCGAGGTACACCTTCATTATGGCTTTTTCACGAATTCGTTTATCATACAAGGCGTATGTGCCAGTGAGAATTGCTACTACTGGAGGTTTTGAAGTAGTAGTAGTAGTGATAGCAGCCCCATTTTCAGTAGACCCTTTACCTTCCTGTAATTGATCCCAGAAGTCATCACTGTCAAGATCTTTTACCAGTCGATCAAAATCAAATCTGGTTGGTTTGTAAGAATTTGCACCAAGTTCATCCTTGTATGTCAGATCATAATTTTCCCTATCATAAGTTGTGAGGTCTATTTGTCGGATAATGATGGGAAATCCTTTATTACTTGGAACACTCGTCATTAGGCTTTGTAGTTCACTTTCAAGACAATTGCTGACATCTGCTTTGCCAGCAGCATGCCCACCAGCTACTACTACCAGCAAGTGTCTGTTTTGATTAGACATGGAAGCGCTTCCATCCAGGTAAAAGTGTTCAGTAATTGAAGTAGTGAGTAGTCTTGGTAGTGATGTCGTGAAGTTAAAGTAGTAGAAGAATAATATGATGATAAGCGGACTAACGCCTGCCTCCAACGGTAGATGCTGCTAATCTCACACAAATAATCTTGCTATAACTACTCCTCTATCTCTTCATAAATTATTCCCATTTGATTTGTGACTAAATATATAAAAGTATCCTTCAAAGCTTTTCTGCGTGCCGTTGACGATCAGGGTCCTGTGTGGAATGAATCGAGCATAAGAGATACACGGCTGACAGAATCAACGATAATAAAACTTCCGCACATTAGAAATTGCAGCTCAGTCGACAGGGGAAGAATAATCCTAGAGGGTATCGAAGTGCAAAATGTCATTCAACAAGGAGGAAGATGAAGAACTCAATTTTACATCGTCTGAAGATATTGCTGTGTAAGTTTAATGTGAAAATGCTCTGCCTTGTGGCTCATGATCTAACAAGTCTCCAGATATCCTTCATGTGAGTGGTTGTTGTAGCTTTAGCACCGTGTGAATGTTTACTAACTAATCGGCGTTTCAGTCGAATCTATGGACTTAAAACGTGAGTAATATGAGAAGCCCATTAAGTTTGTGAACTGGTATTAACAGAAGTATAGCCAATCTCTTGAAAGGAATATACGCATATGGTTTTGAGGCTCCCAGTGCAATTCAAAGTCGAGCTATAACACAGATAATCAGTGGAAGAGATACAATTGCCCAAGCACAATCTGGAACTGGTAAGACTGCTACATTTTCCATCTCTATGCTGGAAGTTATTGATACAAGATCCAAGGACACACAAGGTAAGCCTTTTGCACCACTACACAGTCCATACCCTCCAGCGCAGCTGGAGCTACGGGTCTGGGCAGCGCCCAGCGGCCGAAGGCACCTCAACTATACTAACATTCCACTTACAGCCATTGTCATGAGTCCTACTCGAGAGTTGGCGGTTCAGATTCAAAATGTTATAATGGCATTAGGTGATTATATGAATGTCCAATGTCATGCATGTATAGGAGGTACTAGTGTGGGAGAGGATATTAAAAAGCTATCAAGAGGACAACATGTGGTTTCGGGCACTCCAGGCCGTGTGAAAGATATGATCAAAAGACGGTTTCTCGACACGCGACATATAAAAATGATCATCCTCGATGAAGCGGATACGCTGCTAGAACAGGGTCTACAACAGGATATTTATGAGATTTATAGGTATTTACCGCCTGCCACGCAAGTGGTTGTGGTTAGTGCAACACTTCCAAATGATGTTTTACAGCTGACGTCTAAATTCATGACTGATCCGGTGCGAATTTTGGTCAAGCGTGATGAGTTGACTTTGGAGGGTCTCAAACAGTACTTCATTGCTGTGGAGCAAGAAGATTGGAAGTTCGATACGTTGTGTGATCTTTATGACACTCTGACCATTACACAAGCGGTCATATTCTGTAATACACGGCGTAAGGTTGACTGGCTGGCGGAAAAAATGAAAGAAGCCAATTTTACAGTAGTGTCAATGCATGGTGAGATGGAACAAAAGCAGCGGAATGCAATTATGCAAGAATTCAGACAGGGAAACTCGCGAGTTTTGATTTCAACAGACGTTTGGGCTAGAGGTATCGATGTTCAGCAGGTTTCACTTGTAATCAACTATGACCTGCCCAATAGTCGTGAGAACTATATTCATAGGATTGGTCGATCGGGTCGATTTGGCAGAAAAGGTGTAGCTATAAACTTTGTTACAGAAGATGAAGTGCAGATTCTTCATGATATCGAACAATACTATAGCACGCAAATTGACGAAATGCCCATGAATATCAACGAAATGCTTTAAATGTGTATAATTATAATATAAATTTTTTTTCTACTGAAGAATTACCAATTGATCCTCTTTACCTTGAAACCAGAGAACAACATTTTTGGCTGCATTGGAATACCAGGCATTGTATGTAGGTGCTTCAACATAGCCAGTATGTGGAGTCAAGATTACATTATCTCCTAGCTTTCTCCACTCACTATCCAACGGTAAAGGTTCTTGATCAAACACATCAAAAGCACCACCTCTTATTTTACCTTTTTTTAATATCTTAAGAAGTGGGGCCTCATCGATAAGAGGTCCACGTGAGGTATTAACCAAGAAAGCAGACGGTTTCAGGAGTTTTAAATCGTCTTCACCTATGATTCCACGGGTCGATGAAGACAGTACTAAATGTACAGATACTATATCAGCCGTTTTGAACAACTCCTCTTTGGATACAACTTTGATGTATTCTTTTTGAGTACTTGTCAACCGGTCTTCTGTGAGATGTGGAGACCATGCAATGACATTGACGCCGAATAATCTGGCTACTTCAGCAGTGAAGCTCCCCAAGTGACCCAAACCGATCAGGCCAAGAGTACTTCCTTTTAAATGGAAAGGCAAATCTTGAGAAACAGAGGTACCAACAGATTGCCATCTTGGAGCCCCAGCTTTTACTCCTCGATCATAGGCAGGAATCTTCCGAGTAAGACTTATAATAAGTGCCCAAATATGTTCCTGGGTTCCACTACCTCCTTGGCCTGCATATTTGTCATCATCAGCAGAAGAAGCTTTTCCACCTCCCGTGGTAGCTACAATGATTCCAAGGTCCTTGGCAGCTTTAGCATCGATTGATGGGTTTCTGCTTCCATTTGTGGTGATTAACTTGAGGTTGGGCAAGTTAGAGAGGGTCTCCCGTGAAAGCACAGTCCTTTCGCGAATAGTGACAATAATAGAAAAAGGTTTTAGATACTCCACCAAATCTGACTGTGGAATGTAATCGTTGAAAGAGGTGATTTCAATCCCCAGCGCTCGAACCGCCTGCCAGTCGCCAAACGACAGGGCAACGTTCTGGTAATCATCCAGAATAGCAAGTTTGTGAGCTGTTGCCATGTTAGATATGGGGGAATACTTTTTTCTCCAACAACTACCCTGATAAGTGCTATTTTATAGAAACGAGCTGGGCTTCTTTCCCCAGATTACGCAATTGCACATCAAGATGAGAGATATGGAGAAATCCAAAAGTGTGCGGTTTTTTTGTTCCATATGCGGAGTAGGACTCCGATATGAAGAAAGAGAATGGATTAGGTATGCACCAGGATCGTTTAAGAGCTAAGCATTCTAGCTCACATATCTTGCTTGGCCCAGGAAGTTTTATATAATAGACGTAACAGTCGTAAATTCTAACTAGTTTCATGGGCAATTCACCAGTGAACGTGCTACTCGCTTCTGAACTGCTTCGTCTATTGACAGATGGATGGGCATCATAAGACATTGGCATATATATATATATATATATATTCTCAGCTTTACTGGCACGATGACCGCTCAGTTCATTCACTTTCATGGTTATTTGCTATTACAGCAATAGTAATAGAATAGCTCATCAGTTTGACCGTGAACTCGTCAGCACTGAAGACTCTCACGATTATCCGTGCGTCCTCATGCTTCTTGCATCTTTTTACCAGATATAGCTCGTTTGCTGCTGATATGCAGCTATATGATATATTATCAAATGGGGGGTTGTGGGGTTCACTGCATGCGCCCCCACACATTTTGACGAGTGGGCCGACTAGCCCCGGGCGACCTGACATGAGCTTTTCCACTTTCCATTTAGTTATAAATAGGTGACAATATTCCGACTTATATTTTTTTTTCTCTTTCAGTCTTTTGATCACTGACATACGTTTTAGTATACCAAAAAAAAAAAAGATGCCTCTCCCTACTCATTTCACTTTGAACAGCGGATACAAAATCCCAGCCGTTGGGCTTGGTACTTGGCAATCCAAACCAAATGAGGTTGCTAATGCTGTAGAAGTTGCTCTGAAAAATAAATATAGACATATTGATGGAGCAGCTATCTATGAAAATGAACACGAAGTTGGCGCTGGAATCGCTGCTTCCGGCGTTCCTCGTGAGGAAATCTTCGTGACTTCCAAACTATGGAACAACAGTCATCGTGGTGAGGAAGTTGAAAAGGCTCTTGACAAGACTTTGTCGGACTTGGGTTTAGACTATGTGGACCTATATCTAATCCATTGGCCTGCTCATTTTGCCCCTAACAAGGGCTTCTTCCCAAGAGACTCTGATGGCAAGGTAATCCTCGATGAGGTCCCTATTGCCGAGACTTGGAAAGCCTTGGAAGCAGTTGTGAAAAAGGGTAAAGCAAAGAGCATTGGAGTATCTAACTTTACTATTGAACACATTGAAGAGTTGTTGAAGACGGCTGAAATCCCTCCAGCCGTTAACCAGATTGAAGCGCATCCGGAACTTCAACAGGAAAAGCTTTTGGACTATTTAAAGAGTAAGAACATTCTTGCTGTGGCTTATAGTCCCCTTGGTAACAACATTTATGGAAAGCCTCGTGTTTTCGACCATGCCAAAGTGCAAACTATTGCAAAGAAGCTTGGCAAAGATGCTGCCAACGTTTTAATTTCTTGGGCTGTTCAAAGAGGTACGGCTGTCCTACCTAAGAGTATTACTCCATCAAGAATTATCTCCAATTATGAGGTGTTTGAGCTTTCCAAAGAAGATTTCGACGAATTGAACAGTCTTGAGAAACATGGTCGCTTGAACGATCCCGTTGAATGGGGTGTTGATATTTTTGGCGAACATCCAAGTGAAGGGTTGGTCAAGGTATAATGTTAATAATTAACGTTAAGAATCAATAAATCAAGTTTATATTTTTTACATCTGTAGGTATCTCTGTTGAGTGTGCCTGATGATAGAACTGGTAAATGGAACGCACAGTTCGACGGCCTATGGAGCACACTGACAATTTTAGATTATCGCACATGAGCATCATAGGCAGTCCAATTGCGAAACCCAGCATCAGCGTACCTGGAATGATATGACACATGATAATATTTATTTTCAGACTGTTCCTGGCCTCTGCCCTGCACTGTTCACAACAACAATCGCCATCTGTGCGTAACAGAGATCTGGCATAGTGGACTGCAGATAAGCTATGTAATATATGACTCCTGCTCGTTAGCAAACTCTAACCATTGCAGACTGTTTCTGTTACGTATTCAACATGCCGCAATGACCCGTATACGATCCAGAATGCGATGGAGGTTGGGTTTGACCGTAATGCTCGTACCACGGATGGCGATTACCTTGATGCAAGCAGCCGCCATCACATCAGACAGCAATGACGCGTCCTAGACCTCACATCAAAGTATTCTACTCCACTCAGATAGTCAACCGCCCCATATACTTTTTGCAATTGCCGAACCCCCATGCGGGATCCGACCCCCAAACTTTGGTTGGGGATGTTTCTGGGAGTTCTCCGTGTTTTATTCTCATTTCCCAACTCGGCTTGACAAGTCCGACGTCACGTGAACTGTTGCTACTACAAAAGGCTCTTGTCAATAGATTACAAAAAGCAATGCAGGCAAAAATCAGCAGACTTTTTATTTTTTGGGTGTGCTCCCCACCTGTGCGACGCATATAATAACTCAGGGGCCAGTATATATATAAGTACCTTTCCATCATCTACAAAGATTCTTCATTGGGGATCAATCAATCCATCAATTAATCAATTATTAAACACAATACTAATCAAGATGATGTCGATATCCTCTCATAACATGCACCGATATGGTCCACTCAACAACCATAGAAGGCCTAGTATGCCTCGCAGTTCTTCGAAATCAAAGGTTTTGGTAGTATCATACATTTCAATGGGGCTAATAATACCATTTATAATGCCACTCAAGAGCTCACTGGATTTGAGTAAGTCTTAAGAGTTGCTTCGTTTAAACTGCTTCTAACATGTGCCCTAGGACTCCATCCTGATACTGGCAGCCGTCACGTGCATTAGGCGCTCCTCTCACTTTTACAACCTACAACTTACGACCCTAACGAACTCATTGATCTATCATGACCAGACCCCTACAAATGCTAAATAATTACGGCGTTATCCAGTTGATTCTCCCAGTCATTAATGCCATTATACTATCTCACTTTAGACGTCAATGTTCAATCAGGGGAATTATTTCTCTTTACTATTTGAATGCATGTACCTTGGACTCAATTCAACCGAATGTTAGACATACCCCTGAACTAAACGAGCCATCAGGTAATATTTCAAAGCTATTACCTTCTTTGTCGATACTATAAAGCCTCCTACACGAGATAGGTATAGCAAGTAACTGGTATTCGAATGAGTAACTGCTCGCTCAGCATGTAATCCTCATAAATAGGCTAACAGAACAGCTACATAATGTGCCTAATCACATTTCTGAAAACACAGGTATAGAAATATTATTCTTGTTTCAAATCTAACGATTCTCTATTACATAATATGACACGGTCTTGCTATGTAGGCAAAGGTAAAGAACCAGAGGCTACTGTCAAGTCTCAAAATGCGAGACTAGTTGTGCAAGAACTGTGTAGGGCCCTACAAATGGCGTTAAACAGAAACATCTGTGGAACTCTTACAAAAGAGGGATTTGCTTTTCCGCAGCTGTGGCCAAATCTCTCGATACTAAGCAGAGGCTGTGTGTTTCAACTGGTCCTCTTCTCCACACTATTCAACAACAGAGATGTAACAAAGTGAAAAGATTCACGGACAAACTTCAAGCTCCAGTTGACGGTCTTGTTAACGACCAAACGGTCACACGAGACACCCGATCCACATCCAAAGTTACCTTTTACATACTGACATGCACACAAGTCACAGGAAATAGTCACAAAAATCCCATATCTGCTGGTACAGTTCCTGTCGATCGAATAGCATCAAACCAATAACAAGACCCTGCATCCTACTACCTTGACTTTCCTGGCGTTTCACCAACAATAGTTGATGGAGTTCTTGTTAATAAAACAATATGAATCAGGTGAATACAGCTACTTGGCCGAACCTTGGACCTTCTATAATGCCTTTTAGAGCGAACCAAGCGGAAACCCCAAATAACCCGCTATACCACTATCTATTTGAAATATAGCATCTAATAATAATATAGAGCCATTTGATCGAGGGCTTGAAGAGAGGATGTGACCCACAAGCGTGGGCATCGCCCTATCGCGTCGCATTACGCGTCTCAGCCTTGTCAATTTGCCCAAAACGGCACTGTAATTGATTGACGCGCGTAATCTGTACCTGTACGCGATTCGCTCTTTATTACAATTCTAAATTCTACTTGAATCTTTAAATTTCGTCCTTTGTACAGAAAACCGAATTTTTATTGCTCTGTCAAGTACAAGCGATTCATAATGTCGACGATTCTGCCATCGATTAATTTGAATATCAACTATGGCCAGTTGTCGTCCACGATCCGGTCTTTCTTGTCCGAGTATAAGACAACTACGACGGCCCATGACATGGAACTTGACGACACTCCAAGAGTAAAATACATGGATTTATTAACTAAAGTGGCCAATCGCCAAGAATCGACTATCTTCATTGAATTAGATGACATTAAAGATTTTGAAGCTCAGCAGAATCATGGTTACGATGATGGCACACAAACCACAACCACTGGTACCACGTCATTACTCGATGAGATTTGCAGAAACTCAGCTCGTTATATTGAGCTATTTTCACAGATTGTAGACGAGCTAATGCCGCTACCGACCATTGATGTGTCCTATAAAGATGAGGTTTTAGATATTCTTCTCCATCAACGGCATCTACGGAATGAAAAAGCTCGTCAGGAACACATGGCAGACCCCGTAGGTGTTGGCGCCCAGCGATCTACCGAACAGCAAGAAGATATGTTTCCTCCTCAGCTTGTCAGGAGATATTCGCTCTATTTCAAGCCATTAACCGATGTTTACAAAGGTAATGGAAAGGCACTTTCAGTTAGAGAAATGAAGGGCAAGCATCTTGGTCATTTAGTAACTATTCGAGGCATTGTGACACGTGTATCTGATGTCAAGCCTTCTGTACAAGTGAATGCTTATACTTGTGATAAATGCGGTAATGAGGTTTTCCAAGAAGTCAAGACTAGGCAATTTGCCCCTTTAGTTGAATGTCCCTCTAAGGAGTGCAAGGAAAATGATTCCAAGGGTCATTTGTTCATGTCTAGTCGAGCATCGAAGTTTTTACCTTTTCAGGATGTTCGTATCCAAGAGCTATCGGAGCAAGTGCCAATAGGCCATATTCCTCGTTCATTAAGTTGTCACTTGAATGGTGAGCTTGTCAGAAGTGTTAACCCTGGTGATATCGTTGATATTGCCGGAATATTTTTACCTACTCCTTATACTGGGTTCAAAGCAATCCGGGCAGGATTACTTACCGATACATACTTGGAAGGACAATACGTTACCCAACACAAAAAACAGTATGATCGCCAAGAACTTGACTCGGAAGCTTTGGCGCGAATTGAGCGTCTTCGAAACGAAGGTAACATCTATGAGCGTCTAGCTCAATCCATTGCCCCAGAGATATATGGTCATTTGGATGTGAAAAAAGCTCTTCTATTATTACTTATAGGCGGAGTTACCAAAGAGATTGGAGATGGTATGAGGATCCGTGGCGATATCAACATTTGTCTTATGGGCGACCCAGGTGTTGCTAAATCTCAGCTACTCAAGTATATTACAAAGGTTGCCCCCCGAGGTGTCTACACTACTGGCCGTGGTTCTTCAGGAGTAGGTTTAACTGCTGCAGTCATGAGGGACCCAGTTACTGATGAAATGATCCTTGAAGGCGGTGCGTTGGTTTTGGCTGATAATGGTATTTGTTGTATCGATGAGTTTGATAAAATGGATGACACTGATAGAACAGCCATTCATGAAGTAATGGAACAACAAACCATTTCCATTTCCAAGGCTGGCATGTCTACAACGTTAAACGCTCGTACATCAATCCTGGCTGCTGCCAATCCCTTATATGGACGTTATAACCCCAAGCTATCGCCTGTGGAGAATATCAATCTTCCGGCTGCTCTGTTGTCGCGTTTCGATCTTCTCTTTCTTATTCTTGATAAGCCAGATAGGCAGAATGATGAACGATTAGCAAGTCATGTTGCTTATGTTCATATGCATAGCCACCATCCCAGCATGGAATTCGAGGCCCTTGATCCTGCTACTATCCGACAGTACATTGGATTGGCCCGCCAATATCGCCCAGTGGTTCCTAGTGAAGTGTCCGACTTCGTGGTCAGCTCTTATGTTCAAATGCGTCAAAAGCAGAAGCAGGATCTAAACTCCAAAAAGCAGTTTTCTCATGTCACTCCTCGTACTTTATTAGGCATTTTGCGTATGGCTCAGGCCCTTGCTAGACTGAGATTCGATGACAAGGTCATTGCCAGTGATGTTGATGAGGCTCTTAGACTAAGTGATGCATGCCAAAAGTCTTTGCTTGACAGCAATGGTAATGGTGACTTTGTTGATGAGACGCCAACTTCTAGAATATATAACATTGTTCGTCAAATGGCTAATGGAGATGGGTCCAAGTTTAGAGCCACTTGGCCAGTCAATATCATTAGAGAACGTGTGATTGCCAAAGGATTTACTGACGATCAACTGGTGGAGTGTATTGACGAATACAGTGGCCTTGGAGTTTGGCAGACCCTTGAAAACGG
Source organism: Sugiyamaella neomexicana (assembly GCA_030555635.1). Classification (NCBI taxonomy): domain Eukaryota; kingdom Fungi; phylum Ascomycota; class Dipodascomycetes; order Dipodascales; family Trichomonascaceae; genus Sugiyamaella; species Sugiyamaella neomexicana. The sequence goes on along the minus strand of JANIWN010000023.1, from coordinate 69,058 downwards.
CACTATGCTCTCCTTTGTTGGAGAGGACGAGGATATGTTTGACGAAGAGGATGATGCGTGATGTGTGAGAGAGAGAAATGTGCCCTAATGTATTTTTTTTTATTTGTATTTAATGTGATGCTAGTTTATTGCCAGGTTTTCATGCTATTAGGCTTAGTGGTTCTCACATGGTAACGGTGATCAAATTAAAGCTTATAGGGCCGTGATATCCAACGAGACAAAACAACCAAGCAATTCCGAAAGTGCAAAAGAGAAGACATGTTTATATTCGTATATATCTATATATATCATAGTACAACATTGATAGAACATCCGGCTAGGCAAAGTGAAGAGCCATTAAAGAGCCAATGAACGTTAGAATCAAACGAGGACGAACTTCATTAATGTCTTCAGGAACGATCCAGATAAGAGCCCCTAATTTACGGGCAATAGAAATAGCCAGTTTAGCATTGGCATAGTTGTCGTTAGAGACAAGGTCGTAATCAACGTAACCAGGCTTGAGACCATGTAGGACATCGAGTAGGAAGACTGCATTGGCGAGACTGGGATCTTTGAAACTACGCACAGAGGCCGACTTGCCGCCCTTGCGCGCTTGTTCTTGAGCCCACTTCAAAATATCGGTATCAGATAGTTCTCTTCCATCCTTTGAAAGACTTTTCAGAGTATTTACAATATTACGGCGCATCAGTTGCCATACGAGTCCAAGTGTCAAGGTACGAGATCCGTCTGTAATATCTGCTCCTTCAATACCCACGAGAGAGAATTTATTGGCCTTACCCAATTCAACGGCATAGTTTGTATTTTCAACGGCTTTGAATCGAGATAATTCTCCTGTCACAGGTCGTTTATTAACGTATCTGTGATTGACACTTCCAGGAATTACTTTATCATACGCTTGCAAAAGAACTGTGCCGTCCTTTAAATCCTCAAACAAACTTACGACAGGGGGATCAACCTCTAAACTATTGAGCCAAAGAGTGAAGACTCTAGCTTCTCGTTCGCCTTCGGCATCGAAATCTTCGATTTCAATATGATCCTCTTCAGTGATTGGGTCCAAACCAGGATGAGTGTTGAATAGATGAGCAACAAAAGCCAAGTTGAGCTTGGGATTGCCGGCAACTAGAGCAGTTGGAGTCAAATATTTCCGGCATTCCAGTTTCTCGGCATTGCTCAAAACCTGCTCAGCTCTCTGCAATAAATCACGAGTTTGTAAAGGAGCACGGGAACATAACTCTGGAGCCAACTGGTTCAAAAGAACCGTATAATTCTCACCATCCTTGACATCGGAACTGAAATTGGTCACTCTACGAGGCCAGTTTGCAGCCTTGAGATGGAAATTAAACCATCGAAGAAGAATCTGCTCTGGCGGTAGTCGAAGAAACTGTTCTAAAGTCTCGTCTTCTTCTAAAAGACGATATAATTCCGGATGTAGCTTGATATCGATTTTGCCGAGTAATCCACGACGAATGATCTGCCATATAAGACCCAAAATCAAATGTTCTTTTCCATCGATTATATCTTCGGCATGGACATTTACAACCACACAGCCAATACCTTTTGCAGAGTTGATTACAATATTGGCGTTCTCAGTCATGGTGAAATTGTTGAGAGACTTGCCTTTCTTGGGTAAATTCAGTACACGCGTATCGATAGTGTCAGGGACAGAGTCGTTAATCAACTTGGACAATACCAGACCATCTTTGCACTCATCGAAAATCTGAAAGGTGTCGGTTGGAAATGGCAATCTGTTGCCGATATCAGCATCTCCTGACAAAACACTATTAATATGACGAGTAAATTCTGTCCTTTCTTCATCGTTAATGGTATGGGTGACGCCACTGGTTGAACCAGAAACTACGATTCTGTTTCCTTTTGAAGCATCCGAAAGTCCTCTTGGTCGGCCAATGTTGTCAGGTTTGAGCCCAACTGGAGGCGGTCTACGGGGTGACGACACAGGGGCCCCTGCACCGTCACCATCTCGTAATTTAGCAACCAATTCAACGTAATCATCCAGCTCAACTCGTCCGCTAGCGTCAACATTGACATTCTTTAAAGTGTTACGAATTTGATCATATGACCCTTCACCAGAGTCGGTAAGTGCCTTGATGGCAGTCTGTTTGTCAATATATCCATCACCAGCAATATCAATCTGCTGGAATTTGTCTACCAACGAAAACACATCGTCTTGAGATAAAGTCGGGAATTTACGCTTGTCAACTAGTTAGTAAGAGAGATCATGGGCTCCAGCTGTAAACTATCTTCACTTACCTGAAGCTTAATGACATTCATTTCTGCCCGCTGTGCTCACTAATGTTCAGTTTTCAATCAATTGAGTTGTCAGTAGCGAGAAAAATAAAACGTAAAAATGGGGTCAAAAAGTCGGTCTGTCGGTTCTATGCATATGTTTCAGTGGACTGGTGTGAAAGTGGCTGGCTTTTTGTGAATGTCCTCCCACTTCTGTGGGGCGGGAGAAGAAGGCAAATCCGGCAGTGCCAATCTTTTCATGCTGCTTCAGCCCAGACCACCTGCCAGAGCACCTACGGCGAACGCGGCGTGGCGCGGCGTTATGTTGGGCATGCTCAGTTGACTTGAGCCATGCCAGGCAAGTGCTGCAATATCTGCTGACAATATTTCATTAAGCAGAATTTAGTCGTTGTAGTAGATAGATAGATAATCATTGTGGAATGTTGATATAATTTGCAGTATGTTCACTTGTATGAATACATAGAAGAGGACTTCTGCCGGGAGCCGAGAAATGCTGATAACTTTGGAGTGTCGCTATAAATAGTTAATAGGTGGTAATAGATATGGCCGCAGACAAGAAACAATGGACCAGGTCTTGTATGGTAGTTAATTAACCAACCGAACAGCCTGAGCCACCACAACCACAAATAATCATATAGAGATTATCAAATCACGCCTTAGGATAGATTCCTAAGAATTGATTGTTAGAAGTCTGTGCAGGGATCGTGCTCTACTGGCTTTCAGGGGTCATCAATGCAAGAGGTCATTATCTACGATCTGCATATGCAGGTACAGCAATAGTCTACAACAGGAAACAATATGGAAGGAAAATCCAGCAAATGCACTGTATATATTGCACGTTCGACCCTACCTCGACTTTATAATTCTGATAACTTGAGAGTCTGTAATTTCATTCTGTAACCTGACACCACTAGTCAACTGTAATCAGCCTGTGATTGGTTTTTCAGTTCCGCTCAAGTGGCCTAATCATTCATGAGAGCGCAAACAATTTTATTAATCTTGTTTGATTTACTCCATCATGCTCTTCATTATGATTAGTTAAAAGAACAGCTTTTTGGCAGAGTCAAAGTGGCTAAACATAATTAACTCGCATTTCACTAACTAAAATCACATACAAGCAGTCATGTCTGTCGATTCGGTCAACATAAATCAATCAATAACCCTAATAGCCTGCCCAGACTTTTTTTGCTCTCAATATGCCCTATAATAATAATATCATGTTTGCTTCATATATCAAATGTAAATCTGTGTATTAGCTTGTACTAGCAATATGAAATCATTACATTGTCTTCTATCTATCATCAGCATGTCAAAAGACCCATCAACAAGATGGCAAATTGTCATCTCAAAAGCGAAATCACTCGCCAATGATACATTTGTTTACAGTAACAAAAACACTAAGATTTACTGTCGACCTTCTTGTCCTTCTCGCCAATCTTTGCGTTCAAATGTCGAGTTCTATAATACTCCTGCAGAAGCTGAACAAGCTGGGTTCAGAGCATGCAAAAGGTGTAATCCTCAACAACTTATTCACCTGACTACAAAATGTGAGCAGACATCGCAGTAGAGGGTCTACAAATAGCCTGGAAATCACTAACCATTACTAGAGGTTCTAAGTAGATGATTCAAAGATGCCACTAGCGAGGCTTCCATACCATTGTATATTTGGCAGGTAATATATACACCTATTTTCCATTTTAATGCTGCAGATAGTCATATAATAATTGCCCATGCGCCTGATTTACGACTGGCATACCAGCTTATAAGCATATCCCATATGTCTTAACCCTAACAGCTAGCATTATATATATTTCTTGCTCTCAATATATCCTATCATCATATTGATCATAATGGTTGACGATTAAGCTGTCTAACATTGCAGAAATGGAAACAAATTTACTTGGGTTGCCGCCTTGACTGCAACGAAAATTATAACCCAATCATAAAATGTCCAAAGACCCGTCGGTAAGGTGGCAGATCGTTGTATCAAGAGACAAATCGTTTGCCAGTGATACGTTTGTTTACAGCAATAAGGCCACCAAGATCTACTGTCGACCATCATGTCCTTCGCGTTTATCTCGGCGGTCAAATGTTCAGTTTTACGATACTGCAGCTGAGGCCGAAAAAGCGGGCTTTCGAGCGTGTAAGAGATGTAAACCTCAACTTAGCCATAACCAAATGACGACCACTGGAGAATCAGACACTGATGGTGCTGCTACTGCAACTACGACATTTTATCAGGATGATAATCAGAACACCATTGATTATGCCCAACACAAGTTGGTAATCAGAAAAGCTTGTCAATCGATAATCCTAAATGGAGGTCCTAAAAGATTAAAGGAACTGGCTAGCGAGGCCAGTTTAACTCAGAATCACTTTCATCGTGTCTTCAAGCGTATTACTGGTATAACCCCTAGGCGATATGGTCTAATAGTCATGTCCATGCGGAATAAAACTGGAGATTCATTTATGGAAAGTTTGAGCAATGGTAATAACAACAGCACCACTAGTGGCAGCAATTCAGTTAGTAATGGTAACAATCCTCCAACTCCAACCGCACAATCGAATTCGGCTGGTATCGCCAATAATCCTGGTACATCGAGTAGTATCAATGGTATGTCACCATTTCTTGCTAACCTGGATGACATTAATTTGTTTGATCTGCCACTTCTGAATGACTGCTGGGAGTCTTCGCTACTATTACCAACCACTTTTGGTCATGATTTCCCGGCAATTGAGGACAGAGACCCATATAGCGACTTTCTGTCGCTACCCAATGCATAACCACCGGCCACAGACTCCCTTCCCTCCGCTTCGCGGAGCAACGGGTCTGGGCAGCGCCCAGCCGCCGGAGGCAGCCCCCAAGCGAGAGTTAGAGTCCTTTTGTTTTTTATTCAACTAGCTAGTGCATAAAATCCCAACTTTTTTATTTGAATATAGGATCAATTGATAATTACCTTTGTAGATGATGGCGCTATGCGTTTTGCTTATACAGACTCGACTGGGCGTATCTTTGCTACAGGCTTCGGAATGTCATCCTCTCTGAAATCTCCAATTATGTCAAGGTTAAAATCATTCCACCACAATGACTTGTCCAATAGTTGGCCTTTGTCAGAAAAAGAGACCCCTTCTTGTTGAAGTAGCGCAAGTTTCCTATCGATATTAATTCCACTAGGTGCATCTCTCCAATCGCCCATGAAGCCCCCAATAAATCCAGTTGACACGATCACACGATGACATGGCTGTAAAAACGTTAGAAAACTAGGCACTGTCTCCTGCTGATAACACACTTACAATAATCGGAGAGTATGGGTTATTACGTAGTGCACCTCCCACTGCCCTCGGTGATGAGTTTAAAGCATCAGAAATATGTTTATACGAAGAAATCCGTCCTCGTGGGATCTGCTGCAAAAGTGCGTAGACTTTCTAGAAGTTCAATTAGTTTCAACAAAAGAACCCTATATCTAACACTTTACTTACACCTTGGAAATCAGTTACAGTCATTTTGAAGAAAAATGTCAAGTGGTAATGACATTAGTCCTGTATAATAAGCTAACTTATATAATAAATCCGGGGTGCGCCATAGCATAAATCTTGCTTTCAAATTAGCCACTCAGACCCAATCTTGACCTCAAACCATCCGTTCACGACTTATACGCCAAATTACATAGCAAGATATACATTCAGCAAGTATTCGAATAATCCATGAAGGAAACATATGATACTGAGTGAATGATGAGATATAGTAGTGAGTTACTATTGTGATCGGCACCACCACCGTTAGCAGTGACCAAGGTTATCTCCGACGACGGTTATCAGAATTGCCTAATTAGGAAGTTTAAGCCTATTAAGTGGATTCGCTTCTGCCTTGGGGGTACGATATAGACCATCCAACTTCTTGTTGAACATATCAATGGCGATTAACACATGAAATGATGACCACACTCAACCCAACAATAATGAGATGCATTGAAGCAGCTTTGGCAGTCGATGCATATTGATTTCGTCAATTGATGAAGATATTGCGCTTTGAAGGAATGATGGATTTGGTCAAAGCATTCGAAACGTTTATTTTCAAAAGTATAGCATATCCAGTCGCCAACGCCTCAATAATTTTAAAGTTAAAGTATATTAACAAACAGTGAACTTTATTAAAACCTGTACAACCACACCCCAGATAAGACACGAGATACAAAGCCAAAAAGATCTTCAAATTGATAAGGCAGATCCGCCGGTCGACCGCCGGCTGATAACGTCTCACAGGTTTATCTTAGAAACACCCGACACAGCACGTAGGGTCTGGCCACATAAGTGCATGTTAAGAATGCTGATCAAGCACTAGTAGTTCCCATGAGGAAGCAGAGGCTGAGCAGAGTATGGCGAAACACCAAAAGCAAAAAAGATGAGCCTCTATTGGATGGCCATTTGGTACCTGATATGTGGGAAATACTCCTTCTACAGCCGGAGGAACTGCATCAACTGCCCGCTTGAAAAAAGACTAGGTAATAGACGGACTTGAACCATAAGTATCAGGACTGTTTACTATGAGTGTATGCAGAAAAATTTATCAAGGACTGAACTTGTTTACTTAAAATCGATAGTGTGGGCTTTTAAAAAAAGCCGTTAAATTTTCAGGTACTCTAATCTAAGACTGCAGCACAATGAAAAAGAAATTTGGTGCCGTATCTTGGTGAAGTAGCAATTCAATATTCAGACAAGTTGCAAGAGGATCAGGTCAATGATAGGCGAGGTACACACCAATAGGAACTGAAAGAAATCATGTGAGATTGGAATTCCTCTCTGTAAGCACCTAATAGCACGAGCAATTGAGAAACGTCTTTCAGAGTGAAAGGTCATATGTCACTGGTAGTACCCCCCGAGGCACGTATGTCAAGCATGAATATACACACGAGTTCAAATTGAGGACTGATTGTACAGCCAAAACGTCTTGTCAACATAGATGAAACAAGTTTTTATGCGTCCGCTGGCTTGGCAGGCTGTGTGGTCCTTGTTGCTGAGATTGAAGAAATTCTACACCAATAGGATTCGACTGCCCATAGCAACAGAATAAGACACCCCTGCCGCCTTGTTATCAGTCTGCAGCCTACATCGCCATATCTCTCTCGATGATCAATCCAACAAAGACTCTATGAAAAATTTTAGGTTCAGGGAAATTCATAATGGATGCGCACAACTCCACCGGTTCCTTTTCGCATCACCGTTGTGCCTTGAACTAATTATGTTTTAAAGAACATGTAGGTGGCCAAAATAGCTATAGAGCCCACCAGGGGGCTATGATCAAGTAGGATACGGCATGAAAAACTTGGCTTTACTGGGCTTATGCTTAATTTTTGCAGCGCTAGAAGCTTTTCCAGACGGACTTTGCTGAGGGATTTATTTTTTTGCTCCTCACCCAAAACAAATGGGCTGACAACATTTTAATAACGTTTCAATGGATACAGCTATCTACATGATGCAACGATTTCGATCGGTCTTGGTTATCTGTACACCATCAGATCTTCACCAGTGCATGCACTTTAAGTTTCTTAACAAGCATAGATAAGGAACTAAAGCTATCAGACAGGAAAAATTATTTTGAAACACGCTTGCCATTAGGATACCGAGATCTGCGATAGCATACCCCCGCGTGGTGCCGTGAAGATTGCAACATCAGAGTTGATAGCACATCGAATTGTTTGATCGTGGCGGGGGCGGGGGGACCCGGGTCCAGGACCTGGACATATAAATATGAGTTGGGCTGTTGATCATATGAGAAAAAGCTTCAGACTCCAATTAGCATTCAAACTTACACGATGGCTACTCAACTTACTGATCGTACCTCTGAGGTTGAATCTTCAGGCAAAGACATTGTGAAGGATCTTGCAAACTATGATTCCAACGAGTTGACCTCGTCAGCTGATGACGAAGAGTTCCCTGAACCCACAGACGAAGAGTTATCTACTCTTAGAAAAGTCGCCGGTAACATCCCAGCTGCCGCTTATACTCTTTGTATTGTTGAGTTTGCTGAACGTGCTTCTTACTATGGATGTTCGAACGTCTTCTCCAACTTCATCCAATTCCCATTGCCAAAAGGTGGTAATGGAGCTGGTGCCCCACCAAGAGGATCTGAGGAGACTGCCGGTGCCCTAGGACAAGGTTTACAGGTGGCCTCTGCTCTTACTCTGCTCTTCACATTCTTAGCGTATACTATCCCCATTCTTGGTGGTTATATTGCTGATACCAGGCTAGGTCGATACAAGACCATCTGTCTTGGTATTCTTGTCTGCGGTATTGCTCATATTATCATGGCTATTGGAGCCATTCCATCTGTTCTTCAGAAAGGTCATGGTATGCCCCCATTTGTTATCAGTTTAATGATTCTTGCATTTGGTGCTGGTTTGTTCAAAAGTAATATTGCTCCTACAGTTCTTGATCAGTATCCTCACAAGAAGCAATTTGTAAAGGTGCTCAAATCTGGAGAACGTGTTATTGTCGACCCTGAGTCTACTATTCAAAAAATCATGCTTACTTACTATGGTTTGATTAATGTGGGTGCTTTCTTTGGTCTTGTTACTACCGTTTCTGAGAGATATGTTGGATATTGGTTAGCTTTCTTGGAACCTGGTATTGTCTACTTTCTCTGTCCTATTATTTTATTCCTTGCATACAAGAGAACTGTGAAGGTGCCTCCTCAAGGTAGTGAATTGACCCAAGTGTTCAAGATTATTGGAACTGCTTTCAAGAAAGGTGGAATCAAGAACGTGGGCCGCAAGGGATTCTGGGAATCAGCCAAACCAAGCAACCTGGCTATCGCTGGAGCTCTTACTCCTAAAGTAAACTGGACAGATTCTCTTGTTGATGATGTCAAGCGTACTTTCAAGGCTTGTCAAATCTTCCTGTTCTTTGTTGTTTATAATTTGAACGACGGTGGTATTGGTAGTATCCAAAACAGTCAAGCCGCCGCCATGACTACTAAAGGAGCTCCTAATGATCTGTTAAGTAACTTTAACCCCTTGACCATTATTGTCTTGGTTCCTATTCTTAACTATGGTGTCTATCCTTTCTTGAGAAAGCGTAACATTCGTTTCGGCCGTATTTCTCGTATCACTTTTGGTTTCATGCTTGCTGCTTTGTCTTCTGCTATTGGTGCCATTCTCCAATGGCGCGTCTATGCCACGTCTCCCTGTGGATATTATGCTACTGACTGTCAAATTGGTGACGGAGTCAGTCCTTTGTCTGTTTGGTGGCAGGTTCCTTTATATGCTCTTGGAGCTGCTTCAGAATGTTTCTGTAACGTTACTTCTTACGAGTTGGCTTATGCTCGTGCTCCCAAGAACATGAAGGGCTTGGTTATGTCACTGTGTTTGTTCACCACTGCATTATCTAGTGCCATTGCTGAAGCAGTAACTCCTGCTCTTATTGATCCTCATCTCATTTGGCCATTTGTTGGTACCGCCGTTGTTGGTGTTGTTCTAGCAGTACTCTTTTATTATTTGTATCACGACTTGGACAACGATGAGTTCTATAACGAAGCCAGCCAACTAGAATACGAGCAACAACAGCTTATCAATAGCATTGTTACTACTGATAGTCACTCGCGTACTGAGAAGGTTTAAGGATCTGTGTGTTCAATGTTTGTAGTTTTGTTTGTGACGTTTTTTTTTTTCATGAAAAACATACTATTTTATTTATAGGCTCTTCTTTAATACAAATGTCGCTCTATTATTTGATCTTTGAGACGATTCTTCCATTCTCTACGGAGCCCGTCAACATATTCGTAAACTTTGTCTGATAGACCAGGTACAACTTTCAGGGGCTCTTTTTCTAAAATCTCGTTTCCCCAACGATCAGTAGCAGACCCGTATTTTAGTGACATGTCATCTTTAGAAGCATCTGCAGTTATAGCAGCCCACACAGGAGCATTAGCAGCAACTTCGGGATAAATGCAATGATATTTACTTCCAAACATTCTACAAATGTAGAACATCATGAACATACCAACATATGCAATAATATTGAGTGTAGGAACAAAAGTAGTACTTTTGAATACTCCAGGATGCAGAAGCCACGACTCGATTTTATGCTGTTCATATAGAGGTTTGAATGTGGCATGTTGAAGTAGCTCGATTTCATATTTGGATGCTTCATATGAATGTTGACATTTGGTCAGTCCCAGATCGTCTCCAGAGAGAAGTTCAGGTAGTGCAATTGAAGTAGAAATCCAAATAATTCTCCCTCCATTTTCGAGAACGGGCAAAATCTCATTGATTAGAAACCAAGGGGATAGAACATTTGCCTGGAATACAGAAGCCAGACCATCACGCGAGGTCTTACTGATGCCTTGTACCTTGAAGGTGCCTACAGTAAATGCTTCAATTGGCCGTGTGAAAAAATCCTTAGTCGCTTGATAATAATCAATTCTTTCCAGTTGAGAATGACTTGAATTTAGAAACAGATAGTCTATATGTTTATAACGAAGCTTTATTTCTCGGGCCGCTCCTAACATGGATACCATGTTACATTGATCAAACACCAGATAGTCGAACTCAATCAGGCCCTTACGTGGTGGCAGAGACGAAGTATATGATTTAAGTGCTTCTACTGCCTTTTTAACACCTGGAAATGTTCGGCTGGTAACCACAATAGTTAATCTGGTAGTTGAGGGTAGAGAACTGATTAGTCGTTCAGCAATTGCCAAACCAAGATATCTTTTCAGCGTATTAGTACAAGCCTCGGTTAATTGTATTCACAATCACTCACCCTCCAGCTCCCGTTATTATAGCTATCTTATGAGTTTGTTCCGACATTGTTAGTGGGCCTTTATGGCGAAATATGTTTTTCCCCTGAACCCATGTGTGGTTATATATCATCACCAGATATTCAACTTCGCGAGTCGAGTAAGGCTGTGCAGTTCTTGTACGGCTAATCTATTATTATACGCATTACGCGAGAAGGATATTTACATTAATTAATTATGTATATCCAAAAGTATATATTTAATATCACCGATCAGTTCAATCTAGCAACATGCTTCTCATATAAAGCCTTGGCTCTAGTCCAGACAGGAGCGGTAGATCTGTTAGGGAGAGTCAACAAAGAAGGCAATAAAGCAGAGCTAAAAGCTTCACTGGCTTCACGGGGCAATAGAGTTGGGAGATGGTCAATTGAGATGACAGTAAGACGAGGTCCCTTTTTAACGTCGACTTCCACAGTGGGTTCAGTGAAAGTAGTGGCAATGGTGTACACGGGAATGGGGTTGTGAGGATTGGTGGTATCGGCACTAACGTCAACAATCACCTGCAAAGTTCTCTTGTCAGAATTCAAAGTCTCATAATTGACAAAAGGAGGAATTGGCTTCGAAAGGTAAATACAGTTGATGAAAATGTCAGCATCTTCAACAATCTCCTTGAAAGGTCCGCCCTTGGCAGTCTCGGCCATATCCCACTTGATGATATTTTCATCAGGAACACCTGCTTTCTTCAACAGATCAATAGCACCAGTACCGCATCGACCTAGAGCACCAATGACAAGAGCTTTAGGAGCTCTGCCGACCTTTTCTACATCAGCCTTGACAGCTGCAACCAATTGAGCCTCGTTAGGATAAGGTTCAACTCCGGGCAAAGAACCATCAGAGACCTTAGGATGAGATTGTTGGAACGCCCAAGCCTGGATGCCCAACGCAGCACCAGCAAAGCCAGCGTGATAACCAAAAGCTGCAACACGACGTCCATTGTCATCTTCGAGGAATTCCACATCATACAAGGTTCCCTTACCGGCAGGGAAACGGCTCAACACCTCTTTCCAACCACCTTGATCCTTGTAGCAATGAGCAAACTGAATGTGCTCATGAACAAGAGGAAACGATTCTTCTTCCAATTCCTTTAAACCAATGATAATTCTCTCCTTTGGAGCAGTCTTCCATGACCCTTGCTCAACAAGAGTGATTCCAACATCCGAGAATTCTTTGTCATCGAAAATTCGTTGTTCGGACTTTTCGACATAAACCTGAAACCCAGCATCAGCAAGTTTCTTGGCTGTGGTAGGAGTAAGTGCTGAACGGTGTTCTAGTGGCTTGGTCTCAGCTCTGAGATGAATAATAGTGGGAGCAGTAGACATGATGATAAGTGTATGTGTAGAATACAGTAGGCGCAAGGAAGAAACGGTAGAGAAATAGAAACTCGATAAGATCTCTTGATGAATAAAAAGAGCTCAATTGAATCTGGATTATAGCTCGAAACTGGGTCTATTTATATGTCAATTTGTCGCTATCTCGAGTAGAAAGGAGAGTCACCCTTAAATGTAAAGATCTACATTGTGTCACAATTTATAGCGGCCATACTATCGGATACCCTTGCCCATCTCGGTTCGTCCGAGATGACGAATAGCTAGATCCATAGATTTGTACGTAAGCTGGTCCGCTTTGTCCGTTCTATGCACGGCACGATAGTCATTGAGTCATGATATCAGGTTGTGAAACGCACAGTCTGGAGAATTTCTGATCAATTGAATGATGCTGGCTTGAAGTGAAGCATGTTGATAGAATTGAAGTAGCTAAAAAGCACTTGAAAGTACAAAATATTTTCCAGACGGTTATAAGCATAATGGAAGCAAAATAATAGCATACAGGTCTTCTTCCCACTTCACGACTTTGGTCCCAAGAAGAAGCGAAAAGTCGAGACAGGGCCCAACGCGTTTTCTATTCTCGGCCAAGCTGTATTGTACAGTTTTACTCTCATTTTCTTTCACCCTTCGAACCGAGAAACTCAAAAAGAAAAAGAGATGTCTCGACGATCTCTCTACAGACAAAGTCGACATGTAGGTCAGACGTCATTCACTAATGACATTGACGAAAAAATCATTCACTGGACAAAAGAATGGACGAATCCGCTCTTACCAGGTGGCGGTAGTGCCGCCGTTATTCAATCCACTGGTGGTACACCGGGACGTTCAGCAGGCACTCCAGTGCCAAACTTAGGAGACTCATCTTCAGGTCTGAACGTGGATTCACCCAACGTCAATGGCGGAGGCATAGGATCTAAACAGGAGGCTGGTGGACATGTCGAACCGACGTTTGGGTTCACAGTCAAAATGTGGGTAGCGACAACAGATGACTCTTCCACAACGAACATTGCAGTCAAGGACTGTGATGAGGATGATTTAATTGATATAACTGAATTATATCCAGCGAGGCAAGAAACTAAAATTGAAGAAACAAAGGCTGCTGATAGCTTGACAGTTGCTGATATTAGAGGTGCCGTTGGTGGTGAAGCGATCCCAGGCATTGTTGCAGCGTATAGCTCCGAAGAATCTAAACCGACTGAAAGCGAGGCCGCTCCGATATCAAATGGATCAGCTTCGAAAGCTCCAGCCTCAACTTCAACTTCAACTCCAACTCCTGCTCCGGCTTCAACTACCACCCCCGACGCCGCTCCAGACACCACCCCCGACTCTGCCAAGACAGATGCTCTGCCAAGTAATCAAAAGACGGATGACAGTAATGCTGTCAACAGTCGCGAAGTAGAAATGGCGGATGAGACGCCGGTGGTAGAAGTTTCGGAGGCTCCTGCAGAGGCTGTTTCTGAGGTGCCTACCACTGCTGTTGGTACTCCTGAGGCAGAAAAAGTGGTTTCTCAGCACCCTGTTGAAACCACTTCCGATTTACCTGATTCTATCACGGTACCCGCTGACTCTGCGGTTGTGCCTTCTACTGAAGAGGTTGTGGCTCCAGTATTAGATCCAACTCCGGCAGAAAGTAGTGCAGTGCCTGATGAAGACGTCGCCATGGAGGACGCGTCACCACCATCTTAACACTTGAAGTATTGTAATTATGATTTAATGATAGACATTATATTTATAGCCATAATCTATGTCCTAGGACTCTGCTCGGTGAAAAATCCAACGAGAAAAAGTCACTCTAATAAATAAATTAAAACACACCCGGGCCAGTTCAACCTGGGGTAACACTTCTGCTGCGACTTCTTTTCGATCCCGAACTGTCATAGTTGTTATCATTAGGATTGTCTACGGGGGCAGTGGAACCAATAGTAAGCACTGGTTGGGGAACTCCGTTTTCGCTTTCTGCCGTTTTCACAGTAAGAAACGAAATACCAGACCTAGCACGCTCGGTGGCTTTGCCTAGCTCCATAACATGCTCATTTGACCATTCACATTCGATTTCATCCCATTTTTTGGTTTTATATTCGTGTTGATATTGTTCTTTGATTTTGTGCAGTCTGGACATCTCTCTGGGATCGCCAGATCCGCTCATAATTATCAGCGCCGAATTATGGGGTAACTGTTGATACAATTTCGTCAACCGAGCATTCAACTGCTTATATGCATCGAAAATCTGTTCGTCAGGGGCACGTTCATGGTCAGATAACCAACCACATGCTTTTTCTAGCTCACGTAAACGGCCCCAGACAAAATCATGATTGTGAGAAAGCTTAGCAACATTATCTACCACCTCATCGTCGGAAAAACACGAAATAACTGCTTTAGCATGCTCTTTATGCCAATGGGGAACTCCATAGTCAGCTATAGCCACAGTTCTTGGAGGCTCACCAGTGGCCAGCTTTTCTACAAAATTAATTGATTGAACTTTGGTCAGACCAAAGTCTCGGCCATTTTTCAGCTTAGCATTCAGTAAATCCACACATGCCAATGCATCTTCAACAGAATCATGACCTTTTGAACCATGGGTCTGAATTTCCCGATCCAAGTATTTGGATGTCAACCACCTCAGGGCGGGTTTCCATTGGGAGCCCTTTGGATGTTCGAATATAACTGAAGTATCAATAATTTTGGGATGCTTCATTTTTAAAGCAATCAAATCACTTTCAAGCGAATGTCCCAGTATTATATCATTGGCGGAGATTATTTTCAATAGTTTGTCCTGAACATCCGCCAACCTGGTATCAACATTTGCAAGTAGCTCCTCAGTTATTCCCGAATACTGAGTCAAATAGTCGACTATTGGTTCATGGGGCTTAACCAACTCATCTAGGCAAATGCTCCCATTGTGGTCCAATACTGTGACACGAGTGAGTTCTTTACCGAGTTTTGTATCACACATTTCACAGTCAATAGCATATATCTTGGGAGCATCGGAGTGCAACATCAATGTACTCACCCAATCATCGCCCTCTCCTACGAATAGTGAACTGGAAGCAACCGAGCCTGTTTTAGCCAGCTTATCAAGCAATATACTGTGCAGAGGATATCCCTGTTCTATCATTAGTTCTAACGAGAGTAGGAAATCTTCTGGGCGCAATGGCCCCTTTCTATTATTAGACGCCTTTGCGGCAGAGACAGAAATCTGGTGTTTCTTCTTCTCAGCCTTGGTGAATGGTACATTCATGAACGTACCCACAATAGAAAATATCCTATCACCAGTACCCGGTGCTCGAACGGGCCAAACATGGGTAAAGTGCCTGTCAAAAAAACTCCTTAGAGGGTCATCGCCATTAGGGGACAGCGGTACTGGCTGTACATCTTTTGTACTTGTGATGCCAAATCTGGGACCCTCTAATCCTGGAACTAATAGAGTCACAATATGCTTAATGAATGATCTGTTTCGAATACTAATCCATTTAGGAGCAGGCGGTCCATGTCCATCTGAGAGAATATACAGCTCTAGATCACGTAGATCCTACTGCAGTTAGTATACATAGATTCCAGAACTCCAATCTATATAACCATATAATATATACTTACTGAGATGGAAATCTTTGATTGTATATTGTTCGGCTCAACAATAAAAGCAGGAGGAACCAGGAACTTTCTTTTCAGAGACTTTTTCATACTCTTTCCTTCAGAGTTGTTTGCATTCCCATCAGTTATCTCATTGGTCGAAATTTTCAATGGTGCTCGCATTTTAGCTGATTAAGATAATGAAGGTTAATTGATAGATGTACTATTGTTAGATCATTGCCAAAGAGACCTCTCCTAATAATCTTTAATTATCGACTTTTCAGCGAAGAAAAACAAGACAAGCTATAGGGTAAATGTCGATAACTGACGACTCGGCTTAACAATTAACAATTAACAATTAACAATTACAAGACACTTTGATCTCAAATAGTCAAATAAATGGAAAGATGCTGAGGTCATGTCTATAATTTTGCTGGTTTGCAACAAGTAGTTGAGCCGTACTATTTAGATGATCGGCGTGAATATGAACGAATGTACCACGATTAATATTCATATCAAAAAGTATTCACATCCTACTCACGCAGTCGGTTCGGACTTAGCTCGAACAATCAAAATGGACTCTTATGACAGTCCATTATCAATGAGACTTGGGTCCTCTGGAAACACCGCCTCCAACAATGGATCATCTAATCATGGTGTCAAGCAGCCCCACTATAAATCCAATACTGGTCCTGCTAATAGTAATGCTGGCCCTCCAGATCCGACCCCAATGTCATATCCTACAATAAAGGCTCTCTCTCAGGTAGACAGATTACGACAATGGCGTCAGGATGCTCTAATGCAGCACCAATATAAAACTGCAGAATATGTTGGTGATAAGATTCTAAGTCTAAGTGGTGACCTTAACGATGTGTACTGGTTGGCAAAGATCCATTTTGCTAGTGGCAATTATGGAAGAGCTCATAATATCCTGATAGCACGACCGGAGTTTAATAACTCGTTACAATGTAGATATCTGGCTGGCTTGAGTTTGTGTAATATGGGACAATGGGAATCTGCGTTAGAGATTGTAGGCGAGACGAACGATAAAATCCTGTCTGTTGTTGACAATCTCGGCCAAGGTGGTACGAATGATCCCTTGAATAGCTCTATGGATTCCGTTATTAGTGGGACTGAATCTTCTGGAATTGAAATGCCAGGTAGACCAGTTGGGTCTGCTAGGCCCGCGAATGGAAATGATCCAGTAGCTTCTTCTTCTTCTTCGTCCAATAGTATAAAGGGGAAACCTGCGACGTCATCTTCTTCGTCACAAATCCGGTCCTCTAATTACTCGAGTACGAACAAAGCAGCCACCGCTGGTGCCTCATCTTCTGTCCACGTGCCTTTTGCGTCCTCATCGTCAGCGGCTGCTGCTAGGTCTGCGATTCCAATGACAATCAGGTCTACCAACGGATCATCGAGTTCTGCCTCTGCATCTATTACAAGTCGATCAATACCTCCAACTATAACCTCCTTCCTACCGTCATCGTCGGCTGGCATCAAAATTGAAGCTTCGCTCTGCTTTCTACGAGGTCAGATATATACCAATGACAATAATTTTGACCGTGCAAAAGAATGCTATCGAGAAGCAGTGAGAATCGACGCCAAGTGTTATGAGGCATTCGACCAGCTAATAACTAATAATCTTATGACCCCACAAGAAGAATGGGATCTATTGAGATCATTGGATTTTGACAAAAGCACAGGATCTGACAATGCTGAACTAGTCAAATCACTGTATTCGATCCGTTTGGGCAAATACATAAACCTCGCTAATTACAAAGAATCACAATCTTTGCTTAAAGATTACTATGGATTGGCTGAAAACGCCGATGTTTTATTGAGCCAAGCTGATGTCTTATTTATTCAAAATCGTCACCAAGAATGCTTGAAGGTGTGCGAAAAGATTCTCTCGTACGACAAATTCAAATACTCTGCATTACCAAATTACATTGCGTGTCTATATGAATTAGGCTCGCGAAACCGCTTATTCCAGCTATCACATGAACTGGTAGCTTCCAGTCCGCAAGAAGCGGTATCATGGCAAGCAGTGGGCGTATACTATATGGCCATCAATAAAATAAGTGAAGCTCGTAGATATTTCAGTAAAGCTTCTATGATGGATCCCTACTTTGCGCCGGCATGGGTCGGATTTGCCCATACATTTGCCGCCGAAAAAGAACACGAGCAGGCCATATCCGCCTATTCCACGGCCGCAAGACTGTTCCCAGGATCTCATCTCCCTACTTTATTTCTTGGCATGCAGCATCTTCAGCTGGGAAATATCACGTTGGCTGAGGACTATTTAGCGACATCATTTGGAATATGTAGGTCGGATCCTTTGTTGCTCAACGAAATGGGGGTTGTACACTACGAAAAGCGTGAATATCAACGAGCGGAATCATATTTCTTAAAGGCTCTGGAAGCGGCAGCAGATCTGGAATCCGATCCCAAATCTTGGTTGTCTATCAAAGCCAATCTTGGCCATATCTACCGTCGTTTGGATGATTATGATAAGTCGTTATCATATTTTGAAGAGGTACTACGAGTATCGCCTAAAGACTCTGGTATACATACGTCCATGGGTTTGGTGAACCTAATGGCCAATCGTACTATGCAGGCAATAGACAACTTTAATGATGCTCTCAGTTTGTCTCCAGGGGATCCTGTCACTTCTGATCTATTGAAAAAAGCTCTTGAACAACACTCGAATTCTTTGGAGCTAGCCATTGATGACCAGTTTGCGGTTGATATCCCAGAGCTTGAAGGGTTTATTGACAATGACTACCAGAGTGATGTTCAAGAGGGTGTTGGTGACGATGAAGGGGGAGGAACTGGCATAGGTTCTCAGATGGATGTCGAATAGGACTCGCACGTGGATGCGATGATGGGGAGCCTACTCTATGCACAGAATGTACTGTAAATCATCTATTTATTAAATTGAATTACAACTCATCAGAGCCACCGGGGCTTGTTTTATGCTTAGTAAGAAGATGTTGGAAAAAATTGGCTAATACTTTATTCTGATTTGCAGATGTAGGTGTAACCGACCCTGATCTTTCTCCAGACCTGTCTGGGGTAATAGGCGAGCTCATGGCAGCAGCCTCACGACTTTTCAATTTCCTGACCATTTGTTCCACACTGTCCAATTGAATGCCTCCAATGTCGTCGTTTGTAAGTTTAATGCTAAAGTCAGCCCCTTGCCCGTTTCGTAGAGGTGTTTGTGGAGAGCCTGATGTGGTAATAGCCGACTCTTGTTTTGTTGCCAAATAGTGGGACTTTAGCAGTTCTTGGAAATCGATCCTTGCCACAGGCTTGCTCCGCTTTATAGGCGATGGTGGTGAATCGGCTGATATAGTGGTTTCGTAAATCTTTATACTAGTATCATTAGACTTCATATTCATCCAGTTTTTACTAATTTCATCAATCATAAAGCCATCTCGAACTGCCAATATTTTGCCCTGGGAATCCCAGCCTGCCGGGATGACCAATTTATCGATGCTGACAACATTAGGAACTGCTCGCTGGTAATGTGTGGATGATACTGACTCCAGTTTATGCTGTTTAACCGAAACAGGAATCTGTAACCGTTCCGATATTATATCAGTCAGTCCTTCAGAAGGAATGTCCAGCGAGAAGGGTACAGATACCAATGAGCCACCATGTTTGAGAGCAATTGTTCGCAGAAACTGCTGGACAAAATCAATGCTATCATCAGAATATCGCCTGCTATTATTAGATGACAACATTGAAGTTGAGATCAACTTTTCTGACCCAATAGTGGCGATCATCAAGTCTAGTCCCAGTGGTGAATCATACTGTCCTTTTTCCAAAGGTAATTGTACATTAGAGAGTGAGGAGCTGGAAATATCAGAAGTTTCATGTGTTTTGTTCTTGGTGATTCGGGAGATGGTATCATAGCCATGCGGTGCAGAGTAAGTTTGAAGTCGATATTGGAGTTCAGTAATTACCGACTGGTAATCAAATGACAGTGATGCTTCTTTGAGCATTTGGATCCAATCGTGAAGATGGCGGGCCCAGGGTCTGATGTCCTCATTCCAATCAAAAGCAATCACCACCAACAATCTTTGCTTTAGGGACTCGACTCTTGAAAGCACATGCTTCATATATTGAATAGTAGCCGAATGCTTCTGGGCAAACGGGCCGTTCGTTGTTCTTGGTTCAACGTCTGCATCTCCCTCAATTACTTCAAGGTCGTCATCAATTGTGTGTGATGGCAGATTTCCCTCACTTTCGCTGTTCGTGTCTGATTCTACGGTATCTAATGAGCCTGTTTCTAATGTGTAAATATCAACATGGGACAGTTTATCATCATTATCATCTTTAAAGTCAACATAAGTGTAACCAAGGCCAAACTTGTTAGCTATTTGTGGACAATCTGAATCCTGTGATTCCTTTTGTATTCGTGATATCAATTGAGTTTGTGCTTGTTCACCAGGCCCTATACAATTCGTTAGTACCAGTTGAGAAATCCAGAGGGAGATGTACAATGCGCCTACCAACCTAATATAAGTATCGCTGCAGACGGTGGAGCTGAAACCGTTCCAGCAGATTTCAAAAGTGATGTCCATAACTGGTGTGACTCGGTTTGGGCGTCCTCTGACATATTTTCTCCACCTGCCGGTCAGTCACTTGGGGATCCTGCGGATCGCGAGCATAACACGAATCAATCGCGTTTAAGCTTCACAAACTATCATCATTTGAATGCTATTATAGGACTTTGAAACATCTCTATATCCGCTATATGCCATAATATGCCCATACATGTCTTCATCCCGTTCTGGCTCTTAATCAATTCTATTTCTCACTAGCCAAAGCTTAGCGAGCATACAGTGCACTAACCACAGTTTGCAGAGAATCTAATTCAGCCCAGTGAGCTTTGGTCACTGGTTACTGCAAAAGATATTGAGCATTTAACAAAGATCGAGATGCAGCTGGCTGGCCTACACGTAATTGCCTGTTTGTCAATCCATGAACTTGAACTCGCTTCGGTCTGAGCATTTAAGCCGCCTTTACGGCAATCGTCAAACTCCTCTGGTATGGTATATATACATATGCACGAGCCACCACCATGCACTACTGCACCCGGCGGCAGATGTTCGTTTCAGATCTGATCTGAGACATAGAGCGTCGTCTGTCACTCGCTCTAGAAGATAGTTTGCTAAAGGTCTTATCGTTAACTTTATTTTTGGATGGCAAATTGTGAACCAACTCTTTGTGACAATGGCTCTAAACTCGATTATTGATCTTCCATCTATCACACTAGCATCCCAGCAGAGTCAAACTTGGCATCTCACTATACATAACTGAGAGCCGATCATCTACAGAACGTTCAGCATAGCCCCTGCGTCTCGCCTCGTTTCATGTTATCAACCGTGATGACTCCTGCGTGCCATCGTTCTCAATCGAATATTTTTGTTAAAGAACATTGAAACAGATGTGCCAATAGATCTTGACGTCACATAATATCAATAAATGCGCAAGCTGTGCCTCTGCACCGCCTGGAAGATTGACAGGGCCGATCGCCGAATTTGTATGAAAAGACTGCAAAATGATGCAAGGCGTGAAGAGGACGAAAATGAAGAGGTAAACCTTTGCGTTCAGCCCGTGGGCTGAGCAGTCCAAGAAGCTAACTGGTTTAGTTGAACTTGAAACATACCCCTTCTATGCAAATGTGCTACGATATAACGCTCTTATTGGATGATCTATTGAATCTTTTTATTTGAAACATTTTTTTCCATCCATTTTGTATCTTCTTCCCTTTCTATTCAGACTATTAGTCTCTCCTTTATCTGTTCAAACCATTTACATGAGAATGTCATTAGGCTTTTGGTAATAAACCTTTTGTTCAAAGTGTGTTTGTTTGTCCATTAATTGCCATTTCTGATTCTTCTTTATCTCAATATCATGGACATCACACGATCTCAGAAACGAATCCTGGGGCTGGTGGCTGCTATCTCTCTTGCTTACTTGGTGCTTTTCAAGGTGTATTCTATTGGCAATCTGGATTTAGTGGCTCGGTATGGTTTTGCATTATCGGAAAATTCTGTGTCCTCTAATGAAGATAATTCTAAAGATAAAAAGCACAAGGCCCCTGTAGGCGACATAGCTGCTCAGAAGCAAGAACTCCTTAGAAAGCTGAAAGACCTTGAGCAGAAAGAATTCCATTCTCCGGAACCGAGTGGTCAGGCAATTAATGAACAGGAATCACCGAAACTAGAAAACGCTACTTTCGTGTCTTTGGCGCGGAATAGTGACCTACTCGGTCTTATGAATACTATACGGTCCGTAGAAGATCGATTCAACCGCAGGAACCATTATGATTGGGTGTTTCTTAATAACGAGCCTTTTAGCGAACAGTTTGTCAAAGTGACATCTGATCTAGTGTCTGGTACTGCTAAATATGGTGTCATTGGGAAAGAACATTGGGGTTATCCAGAATGGATTAATCAGACTATAGCTGCTGAGGCTCGCCGGAAAATGGGAAAGGCGAAAATTATCTATGGCGACTCGGAATCGTATCGACACATGTGTAGATACGAAAGCGGATTCTTTTTCCAGCATCCATTAATGCTCGACTATAGATATTACTGGCGTGTGGAACCTGATACATTGTTACATTGTGATATTAACTATGATGTTTTCAAATTTATGCGAGAAGAAAAAAAGACATATGGCTTCACCATCTCATTACGGGAATTTGCATCCACAATAGAGACGTTATGGGATGTTACCAAACAGTATTTGACAGACTCACCAGAAGTATTGCATTCGAACAACCTTTTAGACTTTGTGAGTGATGATTTAGGAGTTTCGTATAATCTATGTCATTTTTGGACCAATTTCGAGATTGCTGATATGAATTTCTGGCGGGCCCCAGAATATCAGAACTATTTCAAATTTCTCGATAAAGCCGGAGGATTCTTTTATGAGCGATGGGGTGATGCACCAGTTCATTCTATGGCAGCATCACTTTTCCTCGATAAAAAGGAGATACATTTCTTTGACGATATTGGATACACGCATCCTCCTTTCACACACTGTCCTCTCAATCCAAGTGATAAGGGCCTAACATGCTCATGCCTACCAGATCAGAACTTTGATTGGCAGGGCTACAGTTGTGCCAGGCAATATTACAAGGCCCAGAATCTGAGTTTACCAGACGGTGTTCATTAGTTGGTTGGTTGAAATAAGCCCTCGCCAATTGCTTAAACTTATGATATCTACAGGCAAAGCGCTCAGGAGCCAGGCGCGATTGAGTGTCGTAAATAATAAAAAAAGCTCTAGATATATCTTTTAGAATATGTTAAATGCTTGCTATGTAGATACTATATTGACCTTGTACATCACGTTTGAGCATCACGTCCAATTCCTACGTCAACCTCTTCTTCTATGAACAATGTATTAGAGGCCTGCGAACATGGACTCCACAAGAGATATACGAAGATCACTCTTATCCCTGCCGTTCATGTGGAGACTGGGGGCTCAGCTCAAGCTAAAGCAGGCTAAATGCTGCGCAGCAAAGCTTAGCGAAACGAAACAGTGTGTAGCATACGCCTCAGCAAAGGTTACTCCGGCTGCTTGCAGACAACAAGAAAAGCGTCTGATGCGCACGATATATATCACCAATCGGCTCTATGGTTCCCAGCATGTGTTCTGCTGTTAATTAATTAGACCCATTTGTTCATATATGTATATGCCCTCATGGTAACACGGCTGTACAGCTTCTGTAAAGGTGCAATATCAGAGGTCGTTAAGAACGGCTTCCAGCCCTTGATCTATCTATCGTGATATCCGACTTTATAATGAAACGAGTAGGATTGGCAGCTTTCGATAACAAACACAGGGCAGCCTTTGAAGACCTTAGTTCGAATATCCTTCAAGAACAAGTGGAGCAGCTCAACACTCAACTATCAGTCTTTCAGTCAGCTTTAGCCTATTTTGCCGTCGAACATGCTTCAGATATACGAAATAATCCTGAATTCCGTGCTGAGTTCAGTCGAATGTGTACGGCCATTGGAGTAGACCCTTTGGCAGGGTCGTCTTCAAATAATCAAGGATCCCTTTGGGCAAATATGCTAGGCAAAGATGTCAACGATTTTTATTTTGAATTGGCGGTGCGAATAATTGAAATCTGTCGTCTAACTAGGGACACAAATGGAGGTCTGATTTCTGTGTCTGAGATGAAGGCCAGGTTAGCGGACAAGACGCAATTGAGGCCAATAGAAGTCACCGAAGATGATATAGAAAGAGCGGTGAAGAGCCTTAAATCCCTGGGCGAAGGTTTCGGTTTGGTTGAGTTAGGCACTCATAAAAAGGTCATGATTCGTAGTGTTCCTTCAGAACTGAGTAATGATCAAGCGGTCGTGTTAGGCGCTTGTGAAGCTCTAGGGTATATTACGGTGGGGATGTTGCGTGATAATATGGGCTGGAGCTATGCTCGTTCCACGACCGTTGTGAGCGATATGGTTTCTGCAGGATTATTATGGATTGATACCCAGGATACCGAGACAAACTATTGGGTTCCATCCTGGATGTCGTGAATACGTTTCACATGACGCTGCGACAAAGGCATGCCCATATATTATTTATTATCTATTTATTCTTCATGACCTCAAATGCCTCGTGTATCAATAATGGGATAATCTCCCGTTAATGGACAGATACAAAACTAGAAATATACACATTCTATATAGCTCCTTGTTTCTCAACGTTCTCTGTTCCCTTTCGATACAGATAAAACTCATACAAGGCTACAATTACACCAGTCCCGCTCAGACCTATTCCAACATAGGCTGCCACTCTGACGCCTTTCAAAAGTGAATCAGGATCTTGGCCTGGTGACACCTGACGAATGGCCGTCCCAGCTATGCCCAATCCGATGGATATAGCATAATTGACTACCGTCGCAACAAGAGACCCAGCGATTCCTTGTCGATTACGAGGGACAGCGTTACTAAGCATTATGGTTGCAGTGGGAAAGCTGATGTCCATTCCAAACGGAGCAATCACCGTGGATACAAACATCGAAGCCCAATACGTCTGTTTAACTGGCATGGTGGCCAGCAGTATCGACGGAATACAAAATCCGATGAGAGCAATTACCATCATAGCAGCTGGAGCAACGTGACGGCCAAATAAGTACGCCGTCAATCCTGCTGCACATAGACCGCCTACAACTGTGGGAAGAAACTGAATACCGACGGTCAATGGAGATTCAAACCTTACTTCCATACAGAAGTTCCACAGATACACTAACCATATGCCAAAAGCAGACCACCCTAAAGCAACTGCCGCTAACACTCTGATGGTAGCTGGGGACATTTCTTTCAAAGGTAAAAGTGGCTGAGCGACAGACAGTTCTATTACCACGAATACTGCCATGAATAGGAACCCAAGAATAAGCAAAATATAGACATACGGAGTTTGCCAACCGACAACAGGACCCTGGTTCCAAGCAACATTGATGAGAATCAATCCACCAATGCCAACCAAAGCACCATAGAAATCGAACTTCTGACCTAGCGAATCACGAGCAAGCTCCTCTTTGTTTTCATCGGGGATAATAAAGTAACTTGCAATTGTCAATATAAGACCGACGGCTGCCATCACATAATAAGCAAGAGCCCATATTTGTACCAATTGTGCAAACACAGCTGCCAATATACTTCCAATGACACAACCAAATGGTGCCACTGCTCCAAAGGCAGCAAAAGCAAGATGCTTTCTTTTTCCAGGAACATGATACGTTCTACCTAGAATGGCCAGTGCATTGGGAAGTAAAAACGCCGGACCAATGCCTTGTAATCCTCTACATATATCGAAGAAGATACTATTAGAATAAGTGCTGATGCCACTTAGCAACGACCACAGTGTAAGCCATGCATAGCCAAATAGGAACATCTTTTTATGAGAATACATATCACCAGCTCTTCCACAAGCAATAATGAAAGTTCCCACCGTCAAGGAATATGCTGCAACATACCAACTCAATTTGCCGGCATTATATTCACCGAAATGTTCACCTACAATCTTCATTGGTGCAAGACCTTGGCCAATTCCAACTTGGGTAACAATTTGAGCAGAAATTATTACAGCTACAAATGCTAATTCATGAGGAAGAGACATGTTTGGTGGTTTGTCTGAAAGGGGTGTGGAAGGCTCATTGTGAGCATGATCTTCTTCATCTTGATGAGCCACATGTCGCAACGAAGATCCAGATCGGTCATTTGCTGATGAGTGATTGCTAACAGCGATTTCAACTGATATCGTTGAAAGTCCTGTATCACCCAGGGGCGAAGGAGTAGCTCCACCACCACCAGAGATTCCATGTTGGTCCTCCATGCTCTTCATTGTATGTGAATTAATCCAACGCTTTAGGTGTAAGTCAATCGTTAGTTAGCGATTAAACATGCTTTATATGAATCCAAATACAATCGATAATGATAATTGTATGGTGGCAAACTCAAAAATTTAAAAATGAGGAAGATAAGATAACTTTGAAAGCCATACGACCGCACAATACCGCATCCAGCAACAATCGACTTCGATGACAGTTCGTAATGGCCATCCCATTCCGGCCGCTAGACTTCAAAACTTACTGGCATAAGTGGTGCCTTATCACAAGTTTATTTATTTATTTATGAATGCTGGTGAGTGTTTCGGACTCCTGGTAACTAACGCTGGGTCTCTGGCCGGAGTTTGGGGTCGGAGATGGGAATTGCTGCCTTCTCAGCCGTGTGGCCCTATCTCCGATTTCTATCTCCGATCCCATCTGTCAAACCTCTACCATTCACCGAAACTAGATTGCTGAGATAAATAGAAAGCCAGCAATCTCAGGGCCATTACTGGGACTGACAATTGACCATTGATGTGTTATATCTTTCCTCCATCGCGCAACTGATCAGAATCGTACCTAACACCAGATATTGGTTTATTAATATCAACCCATTCAGTATAGAAAAGGTCCTCTAGTATTACCATAGTCGCCATAATCAACACTAAGTACATTGATCAAGAAGAATTAATTGTTTACAAGCATTAATAAGCCAGGTCAGATCCAGACTCAATGCACTCTGGCACATAATCTTATCTTTTAAAGTTCTCAAAAGTACACGGCTAACGCGCTTTATCGTCAGTTCCTGAATATTTCACTTGAAAACGCGTGATTGCTGGCAGTTCAGGTCGGTTGAATTCGATTTCTGGGCCAGCAAAAATGGATATCAATCCTCTTACAATAGGAGAACTCCTGATCGCAGTCCAATCCCATGACTCAAGCATCCGGAAATCTTCAGAGTCACAGCTATTTTCTTTGGCTGAGAAATATGTAGACGAGGTTGCAAGCTCGCTTCTGACTATATCGGTCGATTTGAGTCGTGAGGTCAGTTTAAGACAGGGTGCATTATTGATACTGAAAGCACTTATTTTAAGATACTGGAGCATTGGATTCAACCAGTTTGTTGGTCCACCCATATCCTTAGCTGTCAAGAGCCAGATACGAACCCAATTGCTAACGCTGGTTGGCGATGGTGAGACCAAAATCAGATCTGCTGTGGCTTTGCTAGTATCCAATCTGGGAGAAGTTGAGTTTCCTGATGAATGGCCTGATCTTTTTAATGTTTTGCAGAAGAATCTTGATGGGGGAGGATCGTTTTTCTTGTTAGAAGGCACATTGACAGTTTTAAATGAGCTGCTTAATGATGCGCTCAGCGATACCGAGTTTTTACAGGTTGGCCCTCATCTCCTGGCTTCGTTACTGAATCTGTCGAAACTATCTTCTTTAAATCCAGAAGATGTCGAATCCTGGAAGCTCCGTTCACTAATCGTACAGTGCTTTACGGCATGTATCCAATATTTCGTGATGGTAGAGGATGATCAGCGTGAAGCATTGGAACACGCTGCAATGGTGGTTGTCGATGAATGGTCACAGTCATTTTCAGACATCCTGGCAACTCCTACCATTTCGGATAATAATGAAATATCTCTGTATGATAGTCCTTTGGCCGTGGCAATAGTTGAAACTAAGATTAATGTTCATGCTGCTATTCGAGATTTGCATGATGCATTTCCCAAGTTCATGGGACAAAAAAAGTTACCTGAATTTTTCAGGCCAATTTGGTTTGACTGGAGACTAATATCTCCAATTTTGTCTCAAGTCAGTTCTTTTTCAGAAATCTGTAGCCAAGGAATTTCTTATTTAATTATGGAGCAGATAACATTCCTGCAGTCATGCCTCGAGTCTAACTCGGAAATACGAAATTCTCTAAAAGCCTCACCAGAAGCCGAGAATCTGCTATCTACAGCAATAACCAACGCATCTCTTTCTGAAACGGTTATTGTGACCTGGGCAGATGATTGTAACGAGTTTGTAACTAAGGAAAGAGATTTGTCTATAGACAGAAGTCCACGATCAGAAGTAGCGTCTCTTATTTTAGCAGCAAAGTCGCCTTCATTATTGTCAATACTTTGGCAATCAGTTCAGCATGACAATCCGGTGCGGTTAGAGGCTGTACTTTATTTATTCGATTGTGCAGTTAAAGAGCTGCCCATATCACAACAGAAAATAGATGCATCCTTCATAATATCATTGGTAGACTTGTTGACTCGAATTCAGGAAACCAACAGTAACTTATCCAATATTGATATGCTCATCAAGTCTCGAGCCCTCATTCTGGGATCCACCATTTCAAAGTTCTTTGGAGGTCGGATAAATACCGAGACCGTTAAATTGCGATTCTTACGGAATGCACTTCAAGTGGCCTCAGATTCTGATGCGAATCCTACCTTGAAAATCTCGTCCCTCATAGCCCTCAACGTATTCTCAACGTCACTAGAAGACCATGTCAAGCCCCATCAGAATGTGATCTTTTCTAGCATTTCTTCACTCGTTGATGAAGCAGACTCGGACACCCCTGCTATGTTGGTAGAGTTTCTATTAGCGACAATTAATCTCGACTTTCAAAGTGCTTTGAAGAATTCTTCGTCCGATATTCTTCAGCTGCTATTTGCACTTGCATCCAAGGATACTGCAAACGTTGAATTGGTCACTGAAGTGCAAGAAATGCTAGAGCAGATTGTTTACAACGCAAGTACCTTGGAATCAACTGATATGCTTTATTCCAAAATATGTGCGGATGCCCTACCGCTTCTTTTGAATAATATTGTGAGTAGTACTGATGGTTCGTTTAACTCTGACCTGTTGTTATCTTTAGATTTACTTGGGTCTCTACTTAGTAAAGGCCCAGTGGTGCTGCCTGAGACCGTTGTCTCATCTGTCATTGAGCCGCTTCACAGAATAATTCAGATATCTCAAGATGCTCAAATCATACAAAGCGCCTCAGAAGCTTTTACATTTCTTGTTGAGCATGGCTTCCAACAGCTGGCAGATAGTCCACATTTGATTGATAACCAATCTGGTACTGAAATAACTCTCTCAATTGCTTCGAAACTTCTTGACCCAACTTGGGAAGATTCAGCAGCCCTAGCGTCTGGTCGTCTTGTCACTGCGATTATTGATAAATTTGGTGTGCAGCTTGGAGATACATTGCCCCGATTGTTGGATGCAACAGTACGACGACTAATAAATGCCGAAAACCTGACTTTAGTTGAGAACTTGCTGTCTGTTTTTTGTTTGTTGATTCTGCAATCTGTAGAGCAGGTAGTTAGCATTCTGGATGGTATTCATTTGGTTGATAAAAATAAGACGGCTCTTGAAGTGGTACTGATCAAATGGCTGTCCACTTTCGAGTTTCTTCGTGGATACGATAATATCCGGCGGAATGTGGTTGCCCTTCAAAAGATTTATTCTTTGGATGATCCCCGTGTTAGATCTATAACCGTGGATGGAGATCTTGAACCTGCGGCTAGCGATGTCATTATTACAAGGTCTAAAGCTAAAAGTTTGAAATACACTCAAATCAGCGCCATGGACAAGATCATAAAGCTTCTGATAAAAGAGCTTTCAAGCACGCCGTCAGGGATCAAAAGTTCAGATGCTTCAAACTTGGCAGCAGCGGTGACTGATGAACCTGGCGATGACGAAAGTGGTGATGAATGGGAAGACGATTTTCCTGTGTCTGTTGTTTCATTTTCCTTTCCTGGAGAGAGTGGTGCGGACATATTCGCTGATGTTAATTCAAGACAAGTCGACACTGTAACACATTCCTTAATCTGTGACTGGTTCAAACTGACGGCTCAAAACAACGTAGGCGATTTCCACAGTATTTTCAACCATTTAACAGAAACTGAACAAGGGATTTTACGAGAACAACTCGGAGTGTCGTGATTTAAAACTTGGTTCATTTATCCCAAAGATAAAAGAAGTTGTTCTTTGACCGAAAGTATGTCATTAAAAATTTTGCTTGCGGGCATTACAAGCACATAACATTATAATATATATATATAGTACATTTCATCCGTAAAACCTGTGAAGGTCAGTAATACCTGGAGCGATGATAATATTTGATACCCCAGTATCCCTGTCTGTTCCGCTTCATGGCTTCTAAAGTCTTGTGCCATTCCTCAATCTGAGTTTCAGGAACATTTTCTCTTCTTGCCAAATCTAATGCCCATCCCAGTCGCGCTCTACTACCCCAGCCTGTTTTCAATGCTCTCATTATACAACTTTTGGCTATTTCCGCGGCTGCCTCGGGACCAATCCTG
Source organism: Sugiyamaella neomexicana (assembly GCA_030555635.1). Taxonomy (NCBI): domain Eukaryota; kingdom Fungi; phylum Ascomycota; class Dipodascomycetes; order Dipodascales; family Trichomonascaceae; genus Sugiyamaella; species Sugiyamaella neomexicana. Next base: position 38,419 of record JANIWN010000023.1, on the reverse strand, counting down.
TGACCCCTATAATTCAGAATCGCTATCAGCTTTAGAATACGACGATTGCTTCCAGAGTCATTTAACATACTGCTCTGGGCAAATCCAGCAATCATCGATCTTAGTACAGGCGACGGAACTGTTATTTGGCGTTCAGCCTTCAACCAGCTCATGAGCTTGAAGCAGATCTTGGGAAGATTCTTGCTGGAGTTGATCAAAAAGATATGATACGCTTTTGGAGGAACGGAATCGATACTATTCAGAAGCTGAAGACTCAACACATAGTTTTTACGTTGCAGCAACATAGCCAAGCATCTCATGATCACGTCGTTTGAAAGTTTAACATTCTGCGACTGCAATAGTCCAATAACTTGGATTGCCTCGTTTTCATCCCAGAATCGAAACAAATTTGTCACAACTTTCCCAAAGTATAACGGTTGATTGGACAACGTTGAGATTAGCGGTTCAGACAAATCATGAACTTGCCTGGGAGCTTTGTGAGAAACAATATCCTTCTTTTCGTTTAATAGCAGAAGGCCCGACAGTACAAGCTTTACATCTGCCTCTCTCTCTAAAGCCTCGGGGTCTCTTGTTTGTTGGTCGCGGGCTAGTTTCAGTTTTGTCACATACTCTCCCAAAGCAAACATGATTCCTCTACAACTAACTTTCGGCAGTGCCATGTATCTGAGCTGCTCAAGATGAGGTCTTGAGGTAATCAGAGTGGCCAGCTTACTTTCAATTTTGGAGGGAAAATCTGTTAAGGGTCTGCAGTTCTGGATGGCAAGCAGCAAAGACCAGAGAATTCTTCCCGGACAGGGCCTAGAGAATGGAAATTGTAAAGATAGGCCATGTAAAACAAACCCCAGAGCCGCTGTGAGCTTCTTTTTGGGACATGCATTCATAGCGCGTTCCAGCAAGCGTGTATCGACATCACTGGCATCACAATATAAAGCGCTGTCATCGTACTTTGGAAGCTTCTTTTTAGCCCATAAAAGGCACGACAACCCTCTGCCCAATGTTTCATCTTCAAAATCTCCACCACCATAAACGATTATTTCACTACACTCGGCCGCCAGTTCCAGATCTATCGCTTTCTGAAGAAAAGCTTCTAATATAATTCTGAGAGCGTCTGAGTCTTGAGCATTGAGTGACACTTTGGGATGTTGGTCTTCATTGATCTGGTGCCCTTTTGGAAGCTTGGCTCGATGCTGATTTTTCAGTTTTCTAACAAAGAGTGTGAATGCATTCCAAGTATAATGAAACGATGCCTTGTCTGAAGCAAGTACCGGCAAATATGTGAGAGATTCAATACCGAAAAACGAACGTAATGGGTATTTCTGGGGGTCATAATAAATATTGTCAAGTGCGTCACAAAGATACGATACTTGTGATAGGTATGATTTAATGTCCGAAGTATTTCTGGCTGTGAGTGCAATCATTTGAATGAATCTTTTTAATGCAATCTCTGATAAAAACTGTTCTATAAATTTTTTTTTCATGAAAATCGTCTTCGTATGGGTGGGATCGCATGACACGAAAAACTGGAAAATGGACAATCTTGTCCAAATGCTGAGATTAGATTGGGTCAATAGTTGTGGGTAATGTAATGCAGATGTCTGTCCTAGAATATTTGGACTGTGGTCCCTAATAAAGGAGTATGCAGAATTGAAATCGGGACTTGCCCGTCGAAGCTGGCACACAAGATTTACTTGTGATATTAGATATTCCGATTTTTGGTCTGGAACTCCTACTTCGGCTAGAAACTGGCGACACACTGATAGCTGGTTCATTTGAACAAGGCCGTCGACAATATCGCCAACAGCGAAATCGTGTGAGATTGTATTTGAAAGTCTGTCATCTCCATTAGAGTCGCCATAAATATGCAATAATGATTTCGATAAAGTTGTAATGACACCCTGGACGGGTAGATTTTCTAGTAATACTAGTAATGCAGGTTTAATGAGGGTGTTTTCGAACAAATAAATACTCAATAGATTTGATACGCTTTCGTCCAGATTGCCTCTTAAAGAGCCACCACCCAGTTTTTCGTACAATTTCCATGCCATGTGTGATGCTATCAATCGCTCTGAGATCAAGTAATCAAATTGTTCTTGTACAAGAGATCTATCGCTTTTGTGATCCGAATCATCTGTAGAGGTAACGCTCAGCAGCTTTTTTTGCAATTTCGCACGAGTAGACTTTGGAAGGGCGTTACAACAAGTTAGGTCTGTGACATTCGTGAAATCGTATCCGTCATTATCCAGTGAAATGACCTCATTGTCAAAAAATGCTGGGTCGAAAGACAAGATAGCATTTCTTATCCCTCTTGCAACCATACCATTCTGTATTTTGGAGTCCACACTGTTGTTAAAACTGCTCTTAGATGAAGACGAAAATCTGGAGGATGACAACCTTCTATTAGCTGTAGGTGACACGGCCGTTGATGTATTCAAGGGAATAAATTGTGGATGAAGATATTGAAGTAATGCCAATCCATAACCCTTCTGCCTATCAGATCCATAACAATCATGCAATGCTCTTCTACTTGTACCGTATGTTTTAATGACAGTAGCACATATTGGACGTATTGGTACTCTATCTATCCTGTCTCTATCGTGCCTACGTTTGCCTAAACGTGAAGACCGTATTGCAGCTGCTGTTGGCCTCACTCTGGCAGGAGCAAATGACATTTTACAAGCAGAACTTCTGACCTCCTTCTCGCCCTCCCTGGAGTCTTCATAAACGGCGCATTAGAATATATTTGATTGTTATTTGAATCGTAATTGGAATTAATTTGTCAACATCAATTTATTCTGCATAACCGACCAACTAACTATATAGTCTAAATACTGAAATTTTCCTATATCGAAGAATTCAGGGGGTGCGGCTAAGTTTTCTTTCGAGGATCTGGTTCGCTGAATATTGCGGATTTCGTCGACCTGACCTACCCTTCTTTTTCTTTCTTGATATATAATAGAACAGTATATGCTGGGTTCAATATCAAGATATCAGCTCTGTAAGCCTAGGATGACATCTCTGGGGAAAAGTGAGCCTTCAAAAAGGGTCAAGGCAAAGGGACCTCCACCAAATCTTACTCCAGAATATATAGCTGAACAGCGAGCATTGCGAGAAGCTAAGAAGAAGGCCAAAAAGCTGAAGGCTGAACTGGATAATGGCAATGTAGACAAAGAAAACAGGGTCATTCCGGAAGCAGAGGACTACTCATTCATCAAAAGACCAATGCTGACGCTTCCAGGTGTTAGTCCATCTACTGGATCAAATCATAGTTTCAAACTCATGACTTATAATGTTCTTGCTCAGTCACTTATCCGAAGAGAACTGTTTCCGGAAAATGGAGATGCTCTCAAATGGATATGGAGGAAGCAGGTTCTTTCCAGAGAACTACAGTATTACGCTCCTGATCTCCTCTGTATGCAGGAGGTCGACACGGACCATATAAAAGCATTTTGGGCTCCAACTTTGGAATCCTTAGGGCATGACTATGTCTTCACCACATTTCCTGGTAAAAAGCATGGTTTATCAATCTCATATTCGAAAACGAAATTCAGGCTGATAGATCAAAAAACTGTGTTTTATGACGATGTTGTTATAGAGAATGTGCCTGTCATGGCCAAGACTAAGAACAACGGTATGCTGGTTGTATTAGAGAATATCAATGAAAAAGGAGACCCTACTGGACAGGGCATCATTGTTACTAACTGTCACATGTTCTGGCATCCTAAAGGCTCTTATGAACGAACTAGGCAATTGGCTATTCTAATGACCGAGGCAATCAAAATGAAGGACAAGTATAGATGGCCAGCATTATTGAGCGGTGACTACAATAGTGAATGTTTTGATACGCCATATATTTGTGCTACTTCCGCTAAACCACTAATTTTGAACAAAGAATCGACAGGTATTCTCCTTGAAAGCGTTTCAGTTTTACGACCAACATCTGGCGGTGATCTCCTACCTCATTCTTTGCACGCTCAAGAAAATGATCCTCAAAAACCCATTGACTCACTCGTTGAACTATTCAATAATCTGCCTTATAGAGCTAGGAGCGTATATGGATTTGCATATAAATCGGTTCATCCAGAGAACATTCATCCCAGAAGCAATGGCGAGCCGGGGTTTTCAAACTGGGCTCATGCATGGAGAGGTTTACTTGATTATATTTTTGTACTCGAGAAAGTTAGTGTGGGTAATGAAGACAAGAAAAGGCATCAGATAACAAACGAAGTTAAAGTATTAGAACTTCTTCGACTTCCAGAACGAAAAGAAATGGGTCCTGAGCCAAGTGGACAGCCTCGTAAAGGTCAATACCCCAGTGATCATCTGTGTCTGATGGCAAAGCTCGAGTTGATACATAATACATAATACTACAGAGGAAAGAGAAAAAGCAACATAAAAAATCAAGCATTATTTGAACATGTAAATGGCCCTGGCATTCCCCCTGCTTGGTAGGATTGAACAATAGCATCTGCAGTGGCATACGTGCCAGGTCCCAATATATAAAAGCCAGCCCCTATAAGAAAGAGATTGAAAGCTAGTTTGACATATCCCCAGGGAGTACAGTGTTTCCACCATCCAGGCCCATAATCGGCGCTTTGAATATGCAAATAAGCTACGCCCCAAAAGATAAATCCAAACCAGCAATCAAATAACGAAGACATCAAAGACAAAAGGGAACTGAAAAACGGAATAAGTTCAGCAATGACAAATGCAGAGATCCATGTTGCCGCCAGAATAAGAATCCAAATGGTCCATCCGTAGACGGTATGGTCGTGAACATGTTCCGAGCCTTTAGGGAAAATTCGGAAAAAAATGAACCTCGCAGAAACCGAAGCGTAAAGAACGCCTAGGAATACTAGAGTAGGTACTACAAAGGAAAAGGCAATCTTTAGATATAACGGATCCAAAGAAAAAAAAGCAGGGGCAGTGATGTAATAACCTCCGACATAAACGTAAATAACGGACCCCGCCACGCAATAAAGAGCAATCTCAGAGAGGGTCACAGTCCAAACTACCTTTCGGAACTCTCTTGGGTCTTTCATTTCCCAGATTAGCGCTGGCAATACAATCTGACCGACTAACGTGTAGGTAATGTTGAGCATAGCATTCATACCATCGACATAACTAGTACCTGGCTCAGGCCACAGATTCCACTTAACAGGAGTTCCGTCAAATCCAGCAGGCACGTCCTGGATAGCCGAGAAAATGATAGCAAGAAGGACAGCTACAAATGTCGATACAGCTGACAGTAAGGCCAGCGATGAGAGACCGGAGAAAGTTCGAGGAAGTGAAAACAAAAAACACACCACTCCCATAATGGCAGAGAATCCTATAGTACAGATAGCGTGGTCGCTCATGGCATTAAGGTATCTGGATCCAACCAACACATGTAGCCCTTGGATGAAAGTGTTGTTCAAAAGGTAACAGATAGCAGTGAAATACCATGCCCATTCCTTGTTCCAAAACAAGCGTTGTCCAATATCACAGACGTCCCGAAGGTCGGGATTTCTCAAACAATAGTCGAGAAGTACTAAACTTGTATACAGCACAATCAGTGCAATGCCTATAGTAAGAAGCAAACCAGGAATTAATCCTAGTACACTAAAAGACCAAGGGAAACTTAGAATGGCTAAACAAATGTATTCAGAAAACAGTAGAAAAGAAGTCTTTTGCCATGAACAAGAGCGGTATTTGATCTTATGATTCTCTTCCTGTAAAATTTCCTGTTGTATGAATCCGTCCAGAGAATATTCGGTTGACTGGACTTCGGCGTCAAGTGATTTACTGTTGGTATCGCTCATGATGATAACAGCACCGATAATTAAAAAAAAAGGGGGGGAGAACGAGTAGAAAAAAAAGTTTACATTATTGAATAGGACGACATGTACTGATATTTATAGCGACTTGGCTTCGATGCCCTTTGGACCATGATTAAGAAGATCCTCCGAATATGCTATACTGCTGCAAATCGGTACTTGCTTTGAACAGAATAGGCGTTCAGATATAAATGATCGTCGAATGTAACTTTTTAAGAAGTAGCTCGACTAATGGTGCATATTCCCAGTCAAGGCACAAAATAATGGAGACTACATTTATTCAGGAAACTGGCACCTCTAAATAACTAGTTCAAATTGAGGGTCCTAAGCAAGCAAAGCTATTTAAACAAACTATGGACCAACGATGAACAGGATAACCTGTTGAACAAGACAAAAGCCACGGCTCCTCGCCCAGCTTCTCCTGGTTCTGTTCCTGGCCCAGCTCCTAGGACTCGGACCTTCACCTAAGACCATTCAGGCTGGACTGATTAGCCACATTTAGAGACGCATTGAGCTGTCTGCAGAGATCGAAATTTCTCCCCTCCTTCTCCGATGGCTCGATGTCATGTATTATCACATCATCATCTGCCATTATTTGACAACTTTAAAATGTGGAGCATGGAATCTGGTTTAGGGTCAATGATCGTTGCTATCTGGATTTACTATTATCGTGGCTGATAGCCACCATGGCAGGGCCTCGGTCAGTCAAGCTCAATTAGCACCAGTCTTTTTCAGAGAGATTCCTTTAAAATTTGCTTGTCTATAGGACAGCAGACTGAGACAATGCCTGCTTCTAGATGCTGCAGGCGGGAGAGGCCATGTAGCGGAAGAAGAATCGGTAACTTTATTCAGAGAATAATAGAATCCACTGGATCCAGCCACAGTTAGCCAAAAAATAGCCACAATGATAAGCCATGAGCCACAAATAATAGAAGGATTCTGAATGGACGTGCCTGATCGAAGTCAAGCACTTGCATAGAACGCTTTACCCCTGAAAATGTCTGCATGTGTTGCCTTGCATAGGGTTACTTCTAGCAGCCTCAATCATAACCACCCGTGTAACTACCAGTATTACGGACTTTATCAGGGACGAAATTATAGACAAAACAACCTGGCAAGACGACCAGTTCACGGAACCAGAATGATAAACTGCCTATATCGGTCTAATCATAGACGAATTGCCCACTCAATAAAATCTTGCTTGACGGCACAATATACCCCTACACTATATTACACTGTGTTACGCTGCACTACCCTGTACTACCCTGTACTACACTATACTACACAGGCTGTGGATGCTGTGGATATGAATAAGACTATTCACTGCCTGTATCTCATGCTGTCCAACTATGAACTCCGACCGCGCCCGTGTCGAAAACTACTGGCTGGTCATGAGAGGCTGTGCAGCGGAAATGTCTAGGCCTGTAACTCTGCCAAGATCTCCTCGTTCTTGCGGCCCATTTAGCCTTTTGCCGTGCTTGATCCTGTCGCGGGACGATCATTACCGTCTGTTAATGCCTTCCATAATCAGGTATATATATTTAAAGGTAGAGAGAGAAGTAGGTCATTTGCTATCGACACAGTTTCATTATATATACCAACCGTTTCTAATATCTATGCTTCACCGTTAGTACATGCTCTATACCGGCAAACGGCCGAAAAGTAAAACAGCAACATGTCTATAGAAAAGTCGAATACTCTAGTAATCTCAGGATTCGACAAGCACACAGCCGACGATGCGACGTTCTCCGAATCGCTTAAAACACTGCTCCAGCAAAAGTGTCAAGTGGAAATCGTCGAATGGGCATTGATCAGAAGCTTCCGGCGAGTTATTGCGGTATTTCATGACGATAAGGATAGCCAGAATGTAAAAGACTGGATCAACTCCAAACACAAGGATACATCGTTTCCCGCATACATGTCTGGCCTGAGGGCATATACTAGTACACCAACTACTTTGGATGAAGAAGATGAACATAGAAGGCTCCAGCTGCCTGATAAAGGCCGTTTATGGCTCATCAGTCCTCCTCCCTCTCCTCCAGTGGGATGGGAATCAACTGTTGAATCCGAGCCAAACCGGGAGACTTTCCATCCTGACCTTTCGACAGTTAATACAGCAGTTCTTCATGAGGCTCTAAGTAAAGTGGCTGTAAATGCTAAGAAAGCAACCGATTTATCTCCAATATCGTCTCCAAGGTCGACTATCACTCGTAGATTTACTCTGAGGGAATCAAATCCAATAGTGAATCTTGGTAAATTACCTCGTCTTGACACCCAATCGACTGCCGACACATCCGCATCCCCACGGTCGTCATCTCCGTTAACGCCTTCCATTGTTCTTGAGTGGGACGACGACGGAGACGTAGATGATGACGAGTCGACCATGGCCCTCGCCAACACGACCCAAAACAGTTCCATTCCTATAGGCAAGACGCTTCCCCGAACAGAAATGCCACCTCCAACGCCAGCTCACTCTTAGATTAAGCTTATTTATTTATTGGTTCCTTTGCTGTGCCTGCAGCATCTCCTTTTTTTTAAAAACTAATGTTGTCTCTATATACAATATTTACAAATAATTACAGGTGAATTAAATACGAGCAGCTCTGATAATGGCTTCTTCCTGCGATTGATCTACTGGCGCCAGAGAACCCTTATCATTATACTGTGCTTTGAAGAACGTGTAGTGCAAAACAATGTCATCGATTTTGGCCACGCTGGGGTCTTTGGCGTAATCTGGGTCAATAAAGAAAAATACCGGCATATCCACCTCTTCTCCAGCCCTCAACATCTGCTCTTCAAAACAAAAACACTGGATTTTACTAAAGTATGGAGCCACTTTTTCAGGAACTACACTATATGTAGCCATACCAATTATATCCTTATCAGAGTTATTCTTGGCCTTATAAAATGCTAATGCAGTCTCACCAGGTAACACTTGGACTTCTCTCTGCTGTGGTTTAAAAGTCCATGGCACCGACCCTGATACCTCGGAAGAAAACGTGACGGAAATTCGCTTTTTCCGCTCCACGGGTATCATTTTCTCGGCTGTGAATTTGGCAGAGTCCGTCACTGGGGTTCCTCCCCATCCGGTTCTCTGGCAAATAGCTCTATAAAGGGGCACTGATGCATATGACAAAGCCAGAGCTGCTACTACGATACTTGCAGAATATAAGCTGACTGTCACCATTCTCCTACTTCTCTGGTTAGAGCGCGCCTGATTGAGACCTTTGAAAAATGCATCTCGTCTCTGCTGCTCAGTGAATTTTGGAGGCACTGGACTTTGTTTCAGATCGCCAAGCCATTTCGAGCTTGTCAATCTTCGCCTGACAGGACGTGATATCAGTCCCCTCTTACAGGGTAGTCTTATTGTAGACCTGTTGAACATTCTGCTTAAAATGATGGTCTGTCAGCCAGTTATTGGTGAAGCATGACTGGTTGTTCCAGTAGTAGCTAATGTTCTCGTATTTATCTGGTACGAATATCCCTTTAACCGTACTTTGGGTCCCCGCATTCCAAGTAGACCCTGCTTCGTTCGACCTTAGTAGATTAACTCAAAAGCAGATGATAAATAATTAATTATCTTGTCTTATTGCCTTATAAATGAGATACATAAGATGAGTCCATGAGGGCCATTCGATAAGCGCTCTCCGCGAAGCGGAGCAACGGGTCTGGGCAGCGCCCAGCCGCCGGAGGCATAGACAGCAGGTAAGAATAGAACGAGGAACGATTTCAAGTGACCAAAAAACCAGTCATCTACTTAAATACCAATACATAGATATATAACTTTTCACAATTATTTGTTAGTCTCTACAGGGAGGAAAAGCGGCAGTAGAAACTTACATTCAACATATAACGCATTAACGGGGTTTTATGTTGACAAATGAACCCAGCTGTCATGCATCTACTGTCTTATACAATTTCCCCACGAAGAACCCCACTCATCGCCATCACGGCAGAATTCGGACTTTTATTTCTATTCATGTGCATCAAACGTCAGCTATTCATATATGTAAGAAGTCATATGTAACGAACAACGGCTCTTAGATATATGTCCGAAATCCCGCCAGTTAAATCTGAAAGTCCCCTCTCACACGCTACTACCTCTGCCGGTATTAGTGCCTCACCGACTCTCATGTCAGGGAGCAGTAATTCAGATATCTCAAACATGGGCTCTGGAAGCAGTTCAGGTGGAGACACTGGACCAGCGCCAGGTTCACAAGAGAAGCCATCGCAGTCATCCAATAATAATAATGGGAACTCCAAAACAGCAAAGAGAAATAGGAGAAACAAGGTCGACCACGCCTGTGTATACTGTAGAAGGTCACACATGACTTGTGATGACAAGCGACCGTGTACGCGGTGTATCAAGCGAAGTATAGGCCATTTGTGCCATGATGAAGTAAGATCTATCAAGAGAGAGAACAGTGTTAGTGAATCAGCAACAATCAAGCGTAAACTGTCGGGTGACACAGAAGAATCAGTGCCTCGTGGTAGCGATGGTAGTATTGTCAGCTCAGTGTCTTCAGCTCCTCATACGGTATTATCGACTAGATCTGGGGCTCAACATTTACTATTGTCATCTACCCAGTTGGAACTAAATAACTCCTCAAATAGAAAGGGTGAGGTTGGCATGCCACCGATTGCATCTCAGTGGGGTGATGGGCAAGCTCCGTCTTCTACTGGAACAAATATATTAACCCAGTCAATGGCATTTGGTCATAATCCGGTATTTTTCTCCGAACAGGCAGGAAGTGAATTCTCATCACTAAATGATTTCCTATCAATGATAGATGAGCCTTCTTTAATAGGAGATGGCTTATTGAGCAGCTCACTTGCAGAAGCTAATCTTGCATCAGCATCGAGTCAGGGTTTTGTGGATCACGGTTCGCAAAATAACGGTGGAAGTACGGAGGAGGTCACCGTAAGAAATGGAAACATGTCGAGTATTAATAATAGTAATAATAACAGCCTAGGGTCGGCTAATGGCGCAAATGGAGCCCCTAATGTATCCGATTCAGCTCGTGATAAGTTTTTCCTTACTGCAGCAGATCCATCTGAAGATATTTCTCCTGAAGAACGTCTGAAACAAGTAATCCATGCAAAAGTCGAGGCCGGTTTACTACAACCATTCAACTACGCCAATGGCTACACACGACTACAAAAGTATATGGACAATTATATGAACTTCTCATCCAAACAGAGAATTCTGAAGCCTCTAACCGTATTTCGCCCGGCGTTTAGAGGCGTGGCACAATCATTAACGGATACTGATCTGGTTCTAGTGGAAGAGGCGTTTGAGCGAATGCTACTTGATTATGATCGAGTATTTACGAGTATGGCTATACCCGCCTGTCTATGGCGACGTACCGGAGAAATCTACAGAGGTAACAAAGAGTTTGCTGGCTTGGTGGGCGTGAACGTGGAAGATCTCCGAGATGGCAAATTTGCCATTTATGAATTAATGAGTGAAGAATCCGCAGTCAGTTACTGGGAGAAGTACGGTAACATTGCGTTTGATTCTGGTCAGAAAGCAGTTTTGACAAGCTGCAATTTACGAACTCGCGATGGGCGTAAACGACGAGCATGCTGTTTTAGTTTCACTGTTCGTCGTGATCGTTATAACATCCCCAGTTGTATTATAGGCAATTTTATCCCCATTCACCACTGAAACTAACTGATTGTTTTAAGCTGAATGGTAGGTGAAATACGTAAAGGGAATACATTTGTATGATTTGGCACAAGAAAAGATTGTGAAGCATGGCCATCAAGTGTCTATTGGAGATAATATGTTACATAAATTATAGAGAGACAACCAATGTTTATTTTTTGGCTTTCTTTGGGGCCCGAGCCTCGCCAGCAGTAGTAGTAGGCGTGGCCTTTTTGGATGTCTGTTTGCCAAATTTCCTTTTGGTGTACTTTGCAAAGTCCTCTTCGTCAATGACCTCAGCCAATGCCTTGTCAAGTTTGGTAAGCTTGGGCTCACTTGCTTCAGGTTTACGCTTCTTTTCTTCAGTAGACTTTTCAATGCCGTCTTCAGTAATATCTTTGTCACTATAAATCTTGTCAGTGAGATAAATAGGTAAACTGGGGCTGGCAGCAGACTTTATGTGAATAGCGCGAATTCCTTCAAACCCATCCTTGACAATAGATTTGACAATATATTCAACAACAGCCTCAACATTATCAGACACTTGTTCTGGGCTGAAATCTTTCAAGCCCACCTTTATAACCAGCATATTACTAGGGTCCAAGGTGAATGAGGTGGAATGCATGACTTTGTCAATGGCACTTTTGGTCCTGACAGCGCTGGGCTCCTTAGTTTTTAAATCTAAAAGTGAGATAGGAATAGGAATTTTCGAATTCGAAGAATAAAACGTTTTGCCAAGTAATCTTGGTAAAGTGGTGACAACTCGATCATCAGATAAGAATAAATCATACCCATTAGCAAGCTGTCTTCTAGCTTCATAGGGCTTGAACTTTCCCTTAAACTTGGACACTCCTACTACGCGAGTGACAAGTTGTCTGGTGATGGCATCATTTTCTTGCAGTATGTCTTTATAAGTTCTCTGAGGATCTTTCACTAATAAGCAGATTGATGGTAGACTTTTGGTGGTGGTGGACTCGTCGTCATCATCAGTCTTATAAAGAGAGTGAGGAATGCCTACAAGTTTGGGTTTGAGATTTTTATGATCAGTAACGTATTTTCTGGTCGTCACGACAAGCTGGAGATATTCTGAACCAGCGTCCTCTCCGTCTTCAAGAAGATTGGCATTTCCATTATGAGTTTCCTTTTCTTCTTCGGCTTTTTTAGTCAAGTACTTTTGTAGAGCTTCAACAGCTCTTATGCATTTGGATCTATCCATTATAGCTATTACTTTTGCAAACAAACTGATGAATTAAAAGATCTGAATGTTCCTTTCTGGACTGTAGCTTCTATATGATATTGAAATATTTTTTTTCCACCTGCACCTGAACAGATAATGCTTGCATATCTTTTCTTTTCGAGTTTATCTTTTCAGCCGCTCGCATGCCACACAGAGTGCGGTTTATGAAGGGTTGGTTGTGGTCTTATAGGCTATAATTAAAAAGAATTTGTTTCTTCCGGGGTATAAATAGTTCTATACGCTTTATATTGAAGTTCAAGGTGTATTACCGTGCAACGGCACTCGAAATTTGAGAAGGAACTGATCCTAGAGAACTCATGGGAACTAGTACCCTTACCCACGCCATCTGATCTTCTCGTCTACATTTAATCACCAACATCAAGTAAACTCACCACCATCATATAACGTTTGACTTGAGCACAGACTTGACTTGAGCACAAATGGTATGTAATGGAACTGGTTCTATCCACGCATTTAGTGATATTTCTAACACTCTTATTCTAGGGTAAACGTAAGAAGAGTTCACGTGGACCCGCTAAAAAGCTCAAACAGGAACTAGCAACGACTTTTTCATGTCTGTTTTGTAATCACGAAAACTCAGTTATTTGCACTTTGGATAAGAAGTTGGGTGTTGGCCAGTTGTACTGTAAAGTTTGTGGTCAAACATTTCAAGCATCAATCAATTGTAAGTCGTTACGGGCGATGCAGGGACCAGGACCAAATAACTAACGACGTGAATACAGCCCTCTCAGCCGCTATTGATGTATACAGTGATTGGGTAGATGCATGCGAGGCCGTAGCTGCTACTGGAGGGGCGACTGGAAAAGATGATGGATTTATAGTACGAGATGGTGATGACGGAATCGATGATGAAGGAAACGATGACGATGCATTATCAGATCTGGACGAAAACGAATTTGCTTAGTGACATTTCGACTAAATGTGTAAAATATTTAATATCTACTAGAAAATCTTTGTATATCGATATGTTTCAAGTGCCGTGGAGGAGAGGGCAGGCAGAAATAGAGGGTAAAGAGCTTGCAGTAGGACTCTTTTCCCCAATCTAGTAAAAACCTTTGTGTACGCAGTAACTAATTGAAATTATTTTGACAGATAAATAAACTCGATACAGACATATATATATCTACAACAGATGATTGATTACTCGCTATGGCTGTTTTTGTTTTAATAGCATAAATCTGGGGATACAAGGCCCTTGCCCTTATCTATAAGCTCGGCAGATAATCGTCTCCATTGTTCGGCGCATTATTAAACCGATCTTCGTATATAATAAAGCAAGATGCGGGGCACTTTCCCCCTGTATATATCATCTAAGTAGCTAATAATATGTCGGAAGTACAAAACAGAAAGAAAACTGCCTTGATTACTGGCTGTTCGTCAGGAATTGGCAATGCATTGGCAAGGGAGTTTCATGCTCATGGTCAGTTAATGTGCTTGTTGATCCAATCCAAAACTAACTTATATTGGTTGTCTAGGCTATGTTGTGTATGCTGGTGCCCGAAGACTGGCTGCTATGAATGATCTCAAAGAACTTGGAATCAATACCTTTGAATTGGATGTTACTGACCAGGCTTCAATTGACCGAGCAAAGGAGTTGATTATCAGCCAGACTGGATCAACCTTAGACTACTTGGTGAACAATGCTGGACAACGTAAGTAATAGTATCTCTCTCATGATCTGTTCCACTAACAGAACATGTTTAGCATGTACAATGCCTGCTATTGATGCATCTATCGAAATGGTGCAGCAGGTATTTGATGTCAATTTCCATGGTATCGTTAGAATGACCAATACTTTTATCCCCTTTCTGATTGCAGCAAAAGGAAAAATCGTTCAAATTGGTTCGGTAGCCGGGGTCCTGCCTTTTCCATGGGGCGCTTATTATGGCGCTACCAAGGCTGCAGTACACCAGTATTCATCGATTCTTCGTATGGAACTGAAACCTTTTGATGTCGACGTTGTCACCATTGTCACCGGTGGAGTTCACACCAACATTTCAGACACCAGACCCATCCCTGAGGGCTCTTTGTTTGTTGATGCCGAAGAGGGGATTCAAGAAAGAAGAAGAATGGCACGAAACAATCAGCCAATGTCGGCAGAAGATTTTGCTCTCCGAGTGTTCAAAGCCGTCAATAAGTCCGCTGCTCCTGAACAGGTATGGGAAGGCTCTCATGCTAGAATGCTAAGATTTGTCTTCAATCTGCTTCCTCGTTGGCTCATTATTAATATACTTTCCAAGCGATTCGGGCTGTTTGATTTCTATGCCAAGGTAAGAGCTAGATATGCTCAGAAAACTAAATAGTCTTCACTAACAGCATGTATACAATAAAAAAATAACATATTAAGTATGAAGCGATATATCCTCTGCGATATAACTACTAATAACATGGGCAGTGGACATGATCGATATCATAGGATTAACCCCACTGGCACTAGGAAGTGTACTACCATCGGCAATATACACATTGTCACACTCCCACAGCTGACCACGGGAGGTTGCGACCGATTTCTTTGGGTCATTACCCATCCTACAAGTAGACAGCTGATGACCAGAAGCAAAAAAATTGTGAAGTGACTCAAACTTAGTACTTCTCAGTATAGTGAGCCAACTTTGGTAGTCAGGGTCCGACAAGGTCCTTTCCTCCACGGGGATGGTCGCCGAAAATATGGGCACCAACGCCGAGCCTACGATAAGCTGATTTGCACCTTGAATGTACAGTAAATCAGACGCAGTACAAAGACCCTCAATAACAGCCCTTAAGTCGGCTTTTCCAACAGTATAATCCACCCTAGGTCTCATAGGCATGTCATCGGTATAGAAGACTCGACCAGTCCCTATATCCCTTTGAATGGACAATAGAGCAGACAAGTGATTGTATTCGACTTGTAATTGACGCCATTGCTCGCCACTTCGAAATGGATAAAAGCCCATAGTGTGCATCGGCTGGTGAAGCATGCTCTCGATTCTTGGCCCATGCCCATGGCCGTCCAAGTTCTCATTTTGAGTACAGATTGCAGTCATGATCGAGTTCTCAAACGCATTAAGCTCTTTGTCGGGAAAATGTCCAAACATTACATTTAAAGGGTGCATTTTAAGATTATGGCCAATATTCCGGTTTTTAAAGCCAGATCGAAGAAGCAATCCAGGCGATTGAAGTGCACCGCCTGCCACAACTACTCTCTTTGCTGTCACATTAAAAGGAATCTCCTTACCATGTTGATGGACAACTGCTTCGACACCCGTGGCCTTGGATCCGTTTCGAGAAATTCTAATAACATCTGTCTCAGTGATTATTCTAGTATTTCCTCGCAGAACAGCTTCGCGCAGCCAGTTAACAACACCGCCCTGCTTTTCAGCATATTTGCAACCGTACGAGCAGAAGCCACACTCGTGTTGTTCACCGCCTGTGTTCTGATCAATATCATTGTAGGCATATTCTAATTTGGTACTTCCATCAGCTATAATGCTATTGCTGAACGAATGTTTAAAATGCTCAGTGCTACAACCCATCTGATCCATGACATGATTCATAGCATCATCAAACACCTTACCTTCATACCATGGTATTCCCATGCTTGCCCATTCTTTGCGGACAAAATCAGGAGTTTTAAGGCTCGCAGACCAATTGATTGTAGACCCTCCGCCAAGGGTACTACCAGCAAGAATAACCATCCCTCCATCTTCAGCGATAATAGTTGCTCCATGATCATAGAGGTTGGCATGACCCTGATCCTCATTGAAATCTAGCTCCTTCTGTTGGTAGTATCTGCCCTTCTCAATAACAAGAATAGATATGCCATTGATCTGAGACAAATTATGAGCAACTACACCACCACCAGAGCCCGAGCCGATAATAACTACATCGACATTGATTTCTGCACTAGTGGCATATTTTCCCATGTCCAGAATGTCATAAGTGAAGGTCTGTTTACCAATTCGTTTCTGGTCATGACGATGGGGATCAAACTCGGGGTGGCCCATAACCTTATATCCTAGAGGATTGACTCGAAGAAAAGTCGTGACGGTTAAAAAATAAACAGACCTGAAGAGACCTCTCACCGCATTGATATTAGAGTTATACCAGGATGATAGCACTTGCTCACGTTGGGAGACAGACATCTCCGTGAACAGATACGTCGATCTGGTAAATATAAAGGCAACAGAACGATGGGAGAGCAATTTTATAACAAAGCAGAACTTGTTCCTTGTGCTTGCTGGAGTCTGAGCAAGTGTACCCTTGAGATGGTCTAGGAACTTGTCTCCAAGTCTGGATGGACTCATGGCAGAGAACTCCACGAGTTCCTCGTAAGAAGCAGAGTACTTGTTCTTTGAAACATGATCCTTTAGGACCTCAGGTTTCACGGGAGGTATAATAGTATCAGCAATGGCAAGAAATGTCTTCCATTCGTTTTCAGTTAGAATCTCATTATGGCCCGATGCCGAGCATGACATCGATCTGAGATCAGCCATATTACCGTGAACTGCAAACTAATAATCGAGACTGGACTCTAGGACATGACGTGAACCCCCCTTCATTCCTCATGCCTGTTTTTATACTGAAATCCAACTCCCTTGTCATCATTTTTGTATTTCATATCCATCCCTGAGTAGTCCGAATATCTTCAGTGCATAGAAAGCACTGTAGTACATCCCACGACTGTCATGATAATGGTGCGAGTTAAGCAGTAGAGCAAGGCACAACTAGGCTAACCAGTTTCGCAAACGAAATTCGCTAGACCGTATCGTTTAGAAAACGAGCCCAGTCTATATAAACAATCGTATAAACTCATTATTTAGTAGTCCGTTAAAATCTAATACAAATAATTATGTTCTCCGCGCGCTCCGCTGATCGGCGAGGAGCCTTTACATAGCGTACTAGTCTAATCTGATGTTTAAAGTCTACTGTCAGTAGATCTCAAATCCTGGATAATGTTTCCTGCTATTACATGGGCGGTGGCCATAGTAGAAATCATAGGATTGACCCCGCTTGCAGTCGGCAGCGCACTAGAATCGGCAATGTACACATTGTCACACTCCCATAGTTGTCCGCGAGCATTCGCTACTGAATGTTCAGGGCCTTTGCCACCTATTCTGCACGAAGACATTTGGTGGGCAGTGCCCATAGGTATTTTCACGGGCTCTAATACTTGTTTGCTGAATTTTGTTCTCCATGCCTGGTAATCACTGTCGTTAATTTTCCTACTCTCTGCGGGAGTAGTAGACTCGAATATTGGCAGGAACGCCAACGGACTAATGATTCTAGTGGCTCCCTGGATGTATAACAAGTCCGCTGCGGCAATACAGCCTTGTAAAATAGCCCAACTGTCATACGTATGAACAGAGTAATCAACTCGAGGAGTGAATGGCATGTCCTTGTTATAGTATACTCGGCCGCTTCCCTGGTCTCTTGTTATAATCAAAAGTGCAGTCAGATGATTGTAACTTGCTTGTATTTTGCGATACTCGCTACCACTCTTCCAAGGATAGAAATGTGCCTCAAGAAGTGGTTGGTGAAGAACTGATTCAATCTTGGGTCCATGTCCTTTGCCATCCAAATCATCTACCTGTGTACACACAGCCGTCATGATTGGCTTTTCAAACGCATTCTGTTCTACTTCAGGAAAGTCGCCATACATAACGGCCACCGGGTGAAGTTTTAATCCGTGGCCAATATTTTTGTTTTTGAAATTCGACCGCAATAATACTCCTGGCGATTGAACTGCTCCTCCTGCCAACACCACTTTCTTTGCCTTGACCACTAAGGAAATGTCCCGTCCATACTTGTGAACTAGTGCTTCAACACCAATGGCCTTTTTCCCTTGGCGAATGATACGCACTACATCAGTTTGATCTAAGACCTGACACCCACCATGTTCTACCGCATGACGAAGCCAGCATACTACAGTGCCTTGCTTCTCTCCAAATCTACAGCCATAGCAGCAGAATCCACATGCATGATCATGGCCACCAGTGTTCTGAGGAATCTCCTTTGCAGCATAACCCAGTTTAGCAGAGCCGTCAAGGATCAACTGGTTGGAGAAGGAATGTTGGAGATTGTTAGTATGACAACCCATCTTTTCCATTACATAATCCATGGCTTCCTCATATATAGGTAGGCCATACCAAGCAACACCGGCTTCCTCAACCCATTCTCTGCGGATGTTGTCTTGAGTCTTTAAACTGGCACACCAGTTTACAGTCGAACCACCTCCAAAAGTAGCTCCTGCAAGTACCATCATGGCTCCATCATCGGTGATAACAGCACCTCCTTGTTCATAAAGGTTGGTATGACCATCATCTTCATTGAATATTAATTCTGATTGAGGATAATAGACTCCTTTTTCAAGAACCAGCACGGAGTAGCCCTGTTCAGTCAATCGACTAGCCACCACTCCACCACCAGAACCCGAGCCAATTATGACTACATCAACGGAGATTTCACTCGAAGTGGCATATTTGCCTATGTCAAGAATTTCATGTTTGAAGAATTGTCTTTGGGTGAACCTTTCCGCATGGTTTAGTCGTGGCTCGATATATGGGTGGCCAATGGCCTTATAGGCAAGAGGACAAGATCTTATAAATGAAGCGGTTGACAAATCTAGCAGTGATCTGAATAACTTTCGTAGAGGGGGAAGTCGCGAATTGTACCAAGATAACACTACTGATTCACGAGCAGCAAGGGGCATTTCACTTAATAAAGTGCTTGATTTGGTCAATAGAACTGCTGTTGAACGGTGAGATAATAATTTGATAATGAGGATAAGCTGACTACGATTATCAGTGCCCACTCTCGACACTGCGTTTCTCACCGAAGCTTTAAACGCTTCTTCCCGCCTCGAAGGACATATATTTGCAAACTCTTCAAATTCTTCTTCAGTGGCCGAGTACTCATTTTTTGACCGATATGGTCTTAAAACACTAGCCTCGACAGGAGGGAAAAAAGTATCTGCAATTGCAATAAATGTCTTCCAGTCTTGATCAGAAAACTTTGCCAACGAATCTCCATTTGGTGCCAGCTTCGTACTGGCGGTTAACGAGGCAGCAATTCCCTGAGCTTCCATCATTGCTTGACTGCTTATAGATAGGCCTCCAGAGGAGGTGCTCTTAGATATACCACTAGAAGATCGAGAATGATTTCGTTCCATGATTTGACTATTTTTCTAGGAGAGGGGGTGGTCTGTGCGGGGTACAGTGGCTGCAAGTGGGTCACGGTGCGGTTTGAAATGTGGGGCACAAAAGATAATGTTTAGACTGAGATTTCAAAAAAAGGTCAAGATACAATTTTGATAATAGATTTTAGGTGTAAAGTGAATAATAGGCAGTCAGTATGGCCAATCCCTTCGAGTCCTGGTCAGTAATTTGCTAAATGACTATTATGTTGATCTTAATGTTATAGCTTACCCGAGACCTGGATTTGTGTTACTGATTGGATGTGCTGCTGCTTAACACTATAGGTTCTCGCTGTTTATAGACAAAGCTCAATTGATTCACAAATAAAAGTGATGTCAAACCGATCATACGATATGTCAAACATTGCCTTTAAATATACCTTGTCACATTGTTACAAATGTGGGGAAAAGAAGCCAAAGGCTTGTGCTGACATTGTACTTTCTCTCCAGCCGAGGCGGACCATAGGTCGCCAATCAGGTGATATTGGTTGTCGATCTAGAATGTTTGGAGTCATTTTTTTTTCTCATGTTGGGGAATTGAAAGTCCGAGACGAGATTTAAGCTTTAGGCGGCATTACCGGGAAAAGCATCGAGTCTCATTCGCATTGGCAAAGAACAGCAAAAATAACAGCCTTGTGGGAATGTTTCTTATTTCACATGCAGGTTGCAAGGCAGGCAGGCAATCTGGTCAATAATATAGCTCGTTAGTTTTTTCTAATTCGTGTATATTTTCACATGATACGATTGACAGCCGCGATCCTTCTAAAGTTAAATAAAAGGGAGGATGGATTAGCAGATCAGAATGTGCGGGGAACAAAGTGGCTCCACTTTTGAGCTGGAGTGTCGAATAGACTTGGAGTTTACAAATAGACAAGAGTAATGTAAAAATACAACGAATTGACTGACGCTATCATACTAAACGTAGGATCTGTAACGGTGTCCGATAATTGAAGCCTCAGACCCGCGAAATTAATCTATTCAATGTTGGGATCTTCCTAGCAGCTTCCCCACTTAGACGTTTCCCATCTTCAGCAGCTGTCTGAGTCATAACAACCATTGAATATGAGTGACATTCTATACTTGCCTAGTTGCCCTTCCCCAAATAATGATGAGAGACGAGATTGAGCTTGAGACTCGTCGTGCTTCCAGCATTGTCTCATTGCCTACCAATGATCCGGCACCATCCAGTGATTCTCCTTCAGCATACAATAAATATTCCATAGTCATTGCTGGATTCATTGCAAACTTTATCGTATTTGGAATCGCTTTCACGTTCGGTGTCTTTCAAGACTTTTATCTATCCCCAAAGGGTCCTTTATACGGGGAATCTGTGGCGGTAGTTTCCATTATTGGCTCTGTAGCAACATGTCTGACCTATACGTTGACAATTGGCAATAATCTGTTGACCAAATATTTATCGGTACGAGAAATAATGGTCGTTGGCTCGGTTATACTGTCTATGGGTATGATATGTGCATCATTTGCTCATACAACTTGGCAGTTTGGCCTTTCCCAAGGAGTAATGTTCGGAATAGGATCATCAATGATATATATGCAACCTGTGATTCATGCTCCTCCATACTATAATACACATCGTGGTATTGCAATGGGATTGGTGTTTTCAGGAACAGGCTTTGGTGGTCTTGCCATGGCACCATTTACCAGGTATCTTATTACCCACATAGGATGGCAGTGGGCGCTGCGGATCCTTGGACTCATCTCTTTTGCTTGTTTGTTTCCTACAAGTTTTATGGTGGTACCACACCCGTCGTTTGTTGTCACAACAAATACAAATAGTCCTATGTCTGTCAATTTAAGAGTTGCCAGATCCTGGAAGTTTTTCCTACATATGTCGGGCTGCTTACTTCAGGCAGCAGGATATTTGATCCCTTTATTCTACATGTCGGCATATGCCCAGGCATTGGGATTCACTGCTTCACAGGGAGCAACTTTTATTGGTATAAATAATGCCGTCAATGCTGTGTCAAAAATCGTTGTTGGATTCTTTGCCGATCAGATAGGAAGAATCAACATGTTAGTTTTTTGTGGCATCATGAGCACGGCCTCGGTATTCGCTCTTTGGTTGGTTCCACAACAACAAACATTTCTTGCATTTGTTATTTTATATGGAGTTTTTTCAGGTCCTATAATTGCTCTGCTACCTACATGTTTAGTAGAGTTGTTTGGAATTCAAAACTACAAGTCTATTACTGGGCTAATGTATTTCAGTCGAGGCATTGGCAATTTCCTCGGTTCTCCTATTGCTGGATTATTTGTGCCTAATAGCTTACTTATGAAAACAGCCAGCTATAGAAATGCTATTTTATACAATGGAGCTGTATTTGTGGTTGGATCCATATGTTTTGTCATTTTAAGGGGAATTGTAGCGTCCGAGAACCATTGGAAATTTAGACAGTAAATAATGTATATATGCAACTCTAGCTGCAAATTGACGATCGCCGATTGATAAGGGTTAGGTGCCAACGTCTTAAAAAATTCTTATCGAGGCTAGGGTTTCAGCATTTTTTGTGTATCCCATATATTTATATATATAGATAATGTTAATAGTTTGACACTTCAACTAGGTATAAAAACATTTCAAGTCAAGATGGTTTTGAAATCGACCCCTGGTGCCAATATACCGATATATCAAATATCTGGTACAAATGCGTCCAGATCGCTACCAGATTGGTTGGCTCGTAAGCGAAAGAGAGCTTTGAAAGATGATGCAGAATATTCCAGTCGTATCGAGCTGATCCAGGACTTTCAATTTGAAGAAGCTTCAAACAAAATCAAAGTTACTAGAGATGGCCAGTTCTGTATGGCTACAGGTACATATAAGCCACAAATCCATGTTTACGATTTCGAGCAACTATCTCTCAAATTCGACAGGCACACGGACGCAGAAAACGTTGACTTTATAATCATTTCCGAAGATTGGACGAAATCGGTTCATTTACAAAATGACAGAAGCATTGAATTCCATGCCCAAGGCGGTATTCACACAAGGTCTCGTATTCCCAAGTTCGGCCGTGATATGTGTTACAATCCAGATTCGTGTGATTTATATATTGGTGCGTCAGGAAACGAAGTGTACCGGCTGAATTTAGATCAAGGAAGATTTTTAGCGCCTTTTGAAGTGGAATCTGACGGTGTCAATTGTCTGGAAAGAAGTTCAAGTCATGGTCTTTTGGGGTTCGGTTTAGAGGATGGTACAGTTGAATTCTGGGATCCAAGATCAAGACATAGAGTTGGTTCTTTGGAAATCGGTGGTGGTGGATACGGATTAGGAAGTGGCACGACAGCATTAGCATTCCATTCTGATGGACTTAAGGTAGCATGTGGTAATCATGAGGGTAATACTCTACTTTTTGATTTACGATCTTCTCAGCATACTCTAATAAAAGATCAAGGATACGGATTCCCTATCAAGAAAATTGAATACATCGATACTGATAGTGCTCGCGACAAGATTATGACTGCTGATAAGAGAATCGTAAAGATTTGGGATGCCAAGTCAGGTGAAGCGTTTACTAGTATGGAGCCCACAGTCGATATCAATGATGTTGCTCATATCCCTAATACCGGTATGTTTTTCTTGGCCAATGAGGGTATTCCTATGCACACTTATTATATTCCTGCCATTGGTCCTGCCCCTAAGTGGTGTTCGTTCCTTGACAGTATCACAGAAGAATTGGAAGAAAAACCTGCTACTAGTGTGTATGAAAACTATAAATTCGTTACTCGTAAAGAATTGGCGGCTTTGAGTCTGGGTCATTTGATTGGTAGTAATATTGTTAAAAGTTACATGCATGGTTACTTTGTTGATCAAAGATTATATGAACAGGCCAAGCTTATTACTGATCCATTTGCCTATAGAGATTATCGTGAGCGAGAAGTCAAAAAGAAAATTGATCAAGAAAGAGAATCTCGTATTCGTACCAGTGGAGCAGCAGCAGCTGCCGCCAGAGTCAAGGTTAATAAGAAATTGGCTTCTGAAATGGCCGAACAGGGTGGCGAGGATGCTGTTGATGATCGTTTCAAGGCAATCTTTGAGGACCCAGAATTCCACATTGATGAAGATAGTTATGAATATCGGTTACTGCATGGTGGTCAAGGTGGTAAAAAGAGTAATGGCACTGAGAACAGCAATCTAAGAGATACTCCAAGAGCGTTAACTGCTGCTGAGGAAGAAGAGCAAGAGCGACAGAATGGCAATGCGAAATCGGATGATTCAGAGTCAGATTCTGAATCAGAAGAAGACCCCGAAAAGGTCCAGAAGCGAAAGATTGCCGAGATTCGTAAACAGAAGCAGGAAGAACGAAGGGTTAAAAAGCTTCGTGCTCAGAATGACCTGAAAAGCTCTTTGCCGGAGATGAAGATTATTCGTCAAAGTGCGGAATCACAGCAAAGGGCGAACAGAGCATTTGGAGATCAAGTTGAACAACTACGATCTGAAGAAGACAGAGCTTCTAGTACCTCGGACGTTCGACGAGGTCCTCGTGGCGAAATGGAGCTTTCTTTCATTCCTCAGAAGAAGTCAGCTAAAAAGGTGTCGTATAAGGACAATAGCAACGACGACGATGAAAACATTGCTAACAAGGGCAGAAAGACCCAACGTTACGATAATAGGAGAAGGGCTAGTAAAAATGCATTCCGGGGAATGTAAAACTGAGGTGCTAGTACAACTAAACAACACATGTAATTTTTTTATTTATCCATAATGTAACATATTATTTTTTTTCCTTGATTTATTTACAGTATGTTTGGATTGGCTTCTGACGCATATGGCTTTGCCTAGCAAAAAAAAACCCAAGTCATACATGATGATGGTACCGTTGGTGAGAAACTAGGACGTAGACAATGAATGGGAATCCTCTGGAAGATTAAGGCCTACCCGTCGAGCCGACAGTCTAATACGCTCCTCATCCTCCATATTGGCGCCTGGGTTATATCGTTCTAGAAGCGACTTGTAGGTGCGCTGTGATTTTAGATATTCAACGATTTCAAGTCCAAATAGCAAATTGGCTTCACTGACCTCAGATGTGGCAAATACATTTCGAAGAGCTTCTGCCTTGTACACTCTTTCTTTGTGTAGCTCATCTTCAGTGGGTTGGTCTGTAGAGTGCACCTCTTTCTGTTTATGATACTGCCTTAGTGCTTCTGTCTTTTTAAGTTCCTGAGCGTTCTGGCTCTCAGCAGCCACGATATGCTGACGAGTCAGTTCTCTATATAGTTTTCTATACAGACTCCGCGCTGTTATGGACGACATCCTATAAGGGTCTGTAAACAAGATTGGGTGGGCCTGAGCAATGAATGATCTTTGATCTATGATCTATGATCTATGATCTCGGCGAAAATGTCACCAGACAGCCCGATTGCGTAGCGCCGTGCGTAGTTGTGATGGTGAGATTGATGACTCTGATCACTGGCGATAATGGCCTTTAATTCATCAATCACAAGGATTCCTCCCAAAGTATTATATTTGTCAATAACAACCAGAGTTACCTGTATGTACCGTGTGCGTGAATACTTATATCAACCTAAGAAAGAGCGCATCTGCTGCAGATGATGAGCAATTATTCATAGTACCATTAGAACGCTGGTGGTGACGTGGTGGGTCTATGGGAATCCGTCGTCAGGTACTTATACTCGTCAGACTTATAATCTACAGAGCCCAGCTAAGACTTTTTAGAGGGGTCAGTAGTTTTTCGAATAAATGCAGGGTACGTATGGATGCATGATAATTAATTGAGTTTGGTGAAATAACCAGAACCCTTTGTGCAAGCCACAGTGAATAAACAAGTGAAATTGCTCATGACTGTGATATCTCTAGGCCATAATCAACTGTCACCTTACAAACTAAAACCAAAAGTTACCATAAAGTCATATTTAATTTTTACTGTCCATTTTAGTAGACTTGATATACTCTATATTGATTATATACTGTGTATATATTGTTAACCCCGGTAGCGTTAGCTTCAATTTAAAGTTGCAGATCCACCCCTTTGCAGGATCTGTAGAGAGAAGCCTGCACCGAACGTTATCAGAACGTTTTCGCAAAGAAATATTTAACAACATTGTTACTATATAGACCACAATCTTTAAACCTTATCCCTTACACCACAGTCCATTCGATTCTAAGCAAACTGTCAATGAGAACCCTATCAGATCAATTACACAACCTTATTCATTCTATTGAATTCCTCGTGAATTAAGCACTAGTTAGTCGTTAACAAGGACTCGCTATCTGCTGTCTCTCTTAACAGTAATAGAATATAATAGTAAAAAACCAAAACACCGACTTCAACCCATGTACTAGCATTCGCCCATCCAATGGCTGCCTAGGACTGACTGCACGGATAATCTATCTCTTGTACGGAGCCGACCGTACAGCGACAGTACCGGGCCGGAGAAAATAGGCAATGATAAAATGCATTACAAGACCGATTCCCGCTCACATTGGCCGGATCAACCACAGAAACAGGCGGACGAGATATCCGTGTCGGAGCCCTAACCCCGGGGCGGGTTGAAGAAGCCGAGTCCGATTGGGCAGGAGGGAAAAATTCATCTAAACGCTGCGAAAAGCCGCAGACACCGACACCTAAACCAAGAAGGAGCCCTACCTAGAGCGGGAGGAAAGACCCAGTTGAAGATTTCTTTCGTTTACCCTTTATATAGCTTATTGGTTTCATTGTGAAATTTTACAAGTACAAAAGACCGACTTTTTGGATTCTTTGTTATATATAGATAGATACAATGCGTGCTGCTTTATCAAAGGTTAGTAGACGGACCAAAATGAGTTTTAGGTCTGAGCTTAAGAACAACAAGAACAAAAAAAGTACCCATATACTAACTCAATTGCAGTCTGCTTTGTTGCGAACCCCAGTGCTTGCCTCGAGACGGTTCCTGAGCTCTACTGCGTCAGCTCCTACCAAGTACGGGCAAAAGTACACGGTAACTCTTATTCCTGGTAAGTTTGTGACAAGGGCTCGAGAACAATGGATTTTCTATGATCAGTACTAACTTAGTATCACATAGGTGATGGTATTGGTGCTGAAATCACCGATTCAGTGAAGACCATCTTCAAAGCTGAAAACGTACCTGTTCAATGGGAACAAGTCGATGTGACGGGTCTTGTCGAACCCGCCAACTCACTGGCTGAATATCCTGATGCTTATCAAGAGGCCATCCGATCTCTTCAAAGAAACAAAGTCGGTTTGAAAGGTATTCTTTATACTCCAGTAGACCGTACTGGACATCCTTCTTTTAACGTTGCTCTTCGTAAGGAGTTAGATATTTTCGCTTCATTGGCTTTGATCAAGAACATTCCTGGTGTCGAGACTAGATTGAAGGATATTGATATGGTTCTGGTTCGTGAGAACACCGAAGGTGAATATTCTGGACTTGAGCACAGACCTACTCCTGATATTGTTGAGTCGCTGAAAATCATCACCTCGTATAATTCAGAGAGAATTGGCCGTTTTGCCTTTGACTTTGCCATTACCAACAACAGAAAGAAAGTCACGGTTATCCACAAGGCCAATATTATGAAGGCTTCTGATGGTCTGTTTAGAGCCACTATCAAGAAACTCGGTGAACAGTACCCTCAAATCACTGTCGACGATATGATTGTCGACAATGCCTCTATGCAAGCCGTTTCAAATCCCCAACAATTCGACGTGTTGGTCACTCCTAACTTGTATGGTACCATTTTGTCCAACATTGGTGCTGGGTTGATTGGTGGACCTGGTCTTGTGCCTGGTGCCAGTATTGGCCGTGAGTACGCCGTGTTTGAGCCCGGTTGTAGACATGTCGGTCTTGATATTAAGGGCCGCAACAGTGCTAATCCCACTGCCATGATCTTATCCGCAGTCATGATGTTGAGACACTTAAGTCTTGATGCATATGCCGACAGAATTTCCAAGGCAACTTATGATGTTATTGCTGCCGCTAAGATTAGAACTCCGGATTTGGGAGGCAAATCTACCACCACTGGGTTTACTCGTGCCATTCTTGATGAGTTGGAGAAGGCTTAAAGAAAACCACCCTGTAGATTATGTATCAATTATGAATAAATAAATATAACGTGATCTTGAAGTCAGTTATCAATTAGAGTGTGTAAATGCACTCAGGTTTCACCTCTGGTGGGTCCCTTAACGTTTATTATCATATCTTTAAGTTCAAACATTTATTATTACTCCTTAGTATGTCTTTCAGCCTGATCAGTTTTCTATAAATTGTTTACATATTCTTAACAATAGACTCTTGTCTTCGAGAATCTTTTGTTTCCTAATCGTAAGTTAAGACTGGATTCAAGGTTATATTGGCGTATATACGCATTTGCCTACTGTCGCTTATCTCACTTAGACAGGGTTAGGAATCGCGCACGCGTCGCGAAAAAAGTTAATAATCACGTTTCACATGTTAGCTTGGCAGCATTTAGTAGACGTTCCGTACAAACTATTTTTTTTGCTAGATTCTTATGACAATTCTTCTGCCAAGCGAAATTGATCATGAGAAACAGCAGAAAGACCAACTCGGTCAGTTCGTCGTCAATAAGAACTGGACGCGATTTTTTCCTCCCAAGGACAAAATCGATGGCACCTAGTGGTAATCTAACTGTTATCTCAGACAATAAAAAAGACATTATAATTCCTGATGTTCATAGTATGATCAAGACTGATCTAGCAAAACTCTCATCTATGAATGCATTTGAAGATGAAGATAAGCCATTGGTGCCTTCTACTAATGCTATTCTTAAAGACGAACACAGGATAGAAGATCAGCCAGAAATCATTGATTTAACTCAGCCAGATCCGATTCCAGATCCTAAGATATCGCAGTCACCAGATCATGGGATTGTAGGTCGCACTCTGATGACTGGATCAAAAGATAGCAATACTTCTTGGTCACAACCCGACAAGATGACGACTAACGGACTGAATGCCTCATCTAACCTCTCTTCCATTTCAAAAAAGAGAAAAGTCCCTTCATGGGACACTTATATTCACAACGGTAGGCAAGCTACTAGAACAAAGTCATCATCAAGTAATTCGCTTGCAGGCTCATCTGTTTTGGGAAACTACCAGCCAGGATTCGTAAACAATAACCTCAGTGAGGAACAGAAACGTGTGCTTGAGGTGGCTCTCAGTGGTGAAAATTTATTCTTTACTGGCGCCGCCGGCACTGGCAAATCGTACTTATTACGGACTATTATTAGTCAGTTGCGCCGAAAATATGTTGAGCCAGAGGCAGTAGCAGTAACTGCTACCACGGGATTAGCAGGGATAGCTATTAATGGGTCAACTGTACATAGATGGGCATCTATTGGACTTGGAACCGATTCTGCTGAAGAGTTGGCAAAAAAAATCAAAAAAGCCAGATCCAGCGCCGTTAGATGGAAACAAACTAAAGTGCTAATTATTGATGAAGTGTCGATGCTTGACGGCATTTTATTTGACAAATTAAATGAAATCGGTAAGCGAGTGCGAGATAACAAAGACAAACCATTCGGGGGTATACAAATCATCTTAACTGGGGACTTTTATCAGCTGCCCCCAGTTGCAAAAAACGGTCAATCAATGCATTTCTGTTTCGAAACTAAGACCTGGAAAGAGGCTATCAGGAACCAAATCGAATTAACAAAGATATTCCGTCAACAAGGAGATCAGCAACTTATAAACATTCTTAGTGCTTTACGGCTAGGCGATTTGAATAACAGCATAGTAGATCAATTCAGGCAATTAAGTCGGCCCATTGAATACAAGGATGGCATTAGTCCAACCGAGTTATATCCATTAAAGAAACAGGTTTATGACGCTAATAACAAGAAACTTCACGAACTCAAGGGGAGACTCTTTACCCATATAGCGTCGGACTACTTCAAAGAGAGGTCGTATGAAAAGCTTTTGGAGAATTTCATGGCCGAACGCGAACTAAAACTCAAGTTAAATTCCCAGGTTCTGTTTATTAAAAATGATCCTGAAAATGGTTTAGTCAATGGTTCTCAAGGACGAGTGGTTTCGTTTGTAGGTGATGATATCACTTGGTCACGTTTAAATGACGATCGAGAGGCTTTCAAAATTTATTCTAATTTAATTGAGAGTTGCCCTGTTAACGGCGACCTTGGCGAAAATATTCGCCAATACTTAAACAGCAAATCCGAGTCCCTTAATGAGAAGTCAGCGGAGCTTCTCAAGCAATTGGCGGAGCAATGTAAAGATAACTGCAAATATCTAAATCCGGTGGTTGAATTTGTTGAAAAGAAAGAAACAAAGACCATAGTGATCTTGCGACATGAATTTGCTAACACTGTAAAGATGCCACATGATCCTTCAGGTAAGGAGGTCACTCTGGCATCTAGAAAACAATTTCCATTGATTCTTTCTTGGGCTTTATCAATTCATAAGGCTCAAGGACAGACTTTATCGAGAGTTAAGGTCAATCTTGCCCGATCGTTTGAAACAGGTCAAGCTTATGTCGCTATTTCTCGTGCCACTCATACTGATGGGCTCCAAGTATTGGGATTTTCCGAAAAAGTCGTCAAGGTGAATAATGCTGTGAAGGACTTTTATTTGAGTTTGAAGCAATCTAGGGTCTATTAGTCTGAGGCTATAATTGAATTTTTGCTTGTTTTCTGTATTTATTCTTAATTTTCATTTATATTTATTTAAAGCATAGTGTGTATATATATATCTCGGCTAAATAAGTTCGTTTTGGGAGAATTCAGGGGTAATGTGCTCCCTAACCCACGGGTATTTTCGAGATCGTATGTGCAAAGTTTAATTAACCAGCAGAGATTGGCTTAAAGTTTCGTATATTAACAACATAACAGATATGGAGCTGCTAGTGAGCAGATTATTTCGCAGACTTATGGCTTTCCTTCACCGGCCCAGTTCTGAAGCCGACTTCCTGGCCTTTGTTTCGCAGCCTAGTTCTAGAGGCGATGCCCTGTTGAATGACATCATAGTTTTTAGCTATTAAAAGGCCAAAACACATGTGTTTTTTAATAAATTCAAGGTCGAAGGTCGCGAGACAGGATGAACATTGCATGCGGGTGAAAATCGGCATTCTCCGCTTGTAGGGCGATATCGGCAGACAATCAAGGGAACCCCTCATTCTGAGACCAAGCAACCCCAACCCAGGCTGGTTATTGGGGTCCCATCGGGATATTTATGACTGACTATTCGACGGATAAAAAAACAGCCATTTGATATTTGATTTAGAGGCCGAGCCAATTCAATTTTGTATGTTGTCATCTGTGAAAGATTGTACAGGATAACTAACTGGTATAGGCCTGAATAAGTTACAAGCATAGAAAAGATGTCTGGAAATAACGACAAGCGTGAGTTTTTAGAGAGGACGAGCTGATAAGTCAGGCCGTATTGTCGAGGCAGCAATGAAAAGGTCAACAAGTTTGTTTGGCAATTGAAATGCAACTAACCATGGAAATATAGCACTGCCATTTATTTATCAGTTTGTTTCTGGTGCCGTGGCAGGTATCTCAGAGGTAAGTGAGCTATGGAGAAAGCGGACTCCGTCATCAAGATGCTCGTACTTGGGTTTCCGAATCTCAAAGGCCTAACTAAAATCAAAATAATAGATTCTGGTAATGTACCCATTAGATGTGGTCAAAACTAGAATCCAACTCCAGGTCGGCACTGGTGCTGGCGAAGAGGCCTATACAAGCATGTTAGATTGCTTTAGAAAAATCATCAAGAATGAAGGTGTTAGTAGACTGTACCGTGGTATTTCAGCTCCTATTCTTATGGAAGCCCCCAAGAGAGCTACCAAGTTTGCTGCTAATGATGAGTGGGGAAAATTCTATAAAAATCTTTTTGGTATCTCAACCATGAACCAACCTCTTGCGGTTCTTACTGGTGCTACTGCTGGTGCTACTGAATCGTTTGTTGTTGTACCATTTGAGCTGGTTAAGATCAGATTGCAAGACAAATCGTCAAAATACAAGGGTATGGGAGATGTCGTCACTCACATTGTTAAAAAAGAGGGTCCATTAGCTTTATATAATGGTCTCGAAGCAACGCTATGGCGTCACATTTCGTGGAATGCTGGCTACTTTGGTGTTATCTTTAAAGTACGTGAGCTATTGCCCAAGAGAGAGTCTAAATCCGGTCAGATCACCAATGATTTGATTTCTGGCTCTATTGGTGGTACAGTTGGTACTATGGTGAATACACCTTTTGACGTGGTAAAGAGTCGTATCCAGAACACCACTCGAGTCCCTGGTGTCATTCCCAAGTACAACTGGACCATTCCTAGTGTTGTTACTGTTTTCCGTGAAGAAGGTTTTGCTGCTCTTTATAAGGGATTCTTACCGAAAGTGCTGCGATTGGGACCCGGTGGTGGTATTCTATTGGTAGTGTTCACGGGATGCATGGATTTCTTTCGTTCCATTCAAAAATAATAAAAAAACACACTCCCTAAAATAGAACATGGTATAAATTACAATGTATATGACTTATAGAACAATGTAGTCTGTTGAGGTCTACTATGTCATCATCTCCCTGTATAACGATACAAATGATCGCTGGGCTGTACGTAAATGAATTGTACCGCTAAAGTGTGCTTTCTACGTCGCTTTTTGAATGTCGTTCAACAACTCAGCTGGTAAATATTTATGAGCAAGCAAGAAAGGCGAAGAGTTCATAAGCAAGCGTTGGCGACGAATTAGTTGCACAGCATCAGAAACGTCGACGGTTTTTCGCTTGGAATGTTTGGCATATGCAGACAGATCACTCGTAGCTTGTTCAAAGAATGAATTTGAAGATACAATGACCTGCTCAAATGCTTCTGGCGTTAGTCGCGATGAGGACACCGTTCTTAAAATATCTTTTATTATTTTGCGAGGAATGGCTGTTTCAGGTCTTTGAATCTTCGCTATCGACGTCCTTGACGAGGATCTGGAATTACGCCTAGTTGGCACTCTGAATGCCGCCCTGAAAGGAGTAGTCATGTCATCTACTTGATCAATATCATCGTATCCGATTGTGACATTCTCCTCGCCAATAATCGGGCCACTATTGTCGCTATTGCTTTCGTCGTCCTGCTCATAAAATGTGGAGGAAATATTTCTGGGATTTTCAGTATCATAATCAATAGAAGGGCTTGAATATTCATTATACTCTTCATAACCATCATTAAAGCTGTCATTCTCAGATCGGTTTATCGTCGTTTGATCTGCACTAGTGTCATCAGCCATACCAGTTGTTTCAAATTCGGTACTAACATTCTCATCCAGCTGGATATGAAAGCTTGACTGATTGGTTATATTACCAATACTGGTATCGGAAATCGGGAATCCAAACGTATCTCTACGGGAACTTATAGTACTATCAGCGATATCAAATGTATCACTAAATCGTCGCTGCTCGACAATGCTTTGTCTATCCGTAGGTAATCTCCTCTCTATCTCAATATCGCCAGGGGAATGTGGAGCTATTTGAAAGTCATTGTGTAAATAGTTATTTTCAGGTGTTTTACTCATCCTCCTTAATACGGGGTCTACTCTGCGGTCTTGCATATTCGTCGGCTCATCCCTTCTGTCCGTCTCTTCATCATTTGTAGGGAACTTAAACCTTTTGCGGCCAAGCGTTGGCTGTGGAGTCGCCGTCGGCCGCTGGGGAGGCACTGATGATACCTTTCTCTGGCTGCTCCGCGGATGATCTCGGTTAGGACTATTTTCCGTTTCATGTTGCCCTTCGTTTTTTTCTTTTACGAGTGCTCTACTCAAAGCCCGTAAATCATCTCTAGGAGTTTGCTTTGAAACTTTTATCAATCGGGAGATCCGGCGGCCTGGGGTCACGGTAGCAGCCAAAGCTCGAATCGTATGAGGAGTGGTCGCCTCGCGTCGTATTCTACGCTGTGGGGTCGCGAATTGTGCACGAGGGGTCCCCGTAAGCATTCTACTTCTCCGTCTTGGAGACCGTTCATCGGACATGTTCTGATCCTATGTTAACAACATTAACAAGTCCGTGGTAATAATGGAATTTAAGCCAATTACAATTGTAATAGGGATGGTGATTTGTTTTGATCTGATCTATTTATTGCCTTGCATAGAAGTCGCATTCGTGAGGCTCACAATAATCCGACTGGGTTGCTATGTTATACCAAGAATCTTGTCTGTATATACACGCCTATGAATGTCATATCGCTACTACTCTGGTTATTTGACGTTCCGTGAACTTAGGTCAATCTTCACACCTTATATGGTGAACTTCCATATCATGGTCCCTGCATAATACTGATGCACATAATACGGGAAAAATGCGTCAAGCGCCCGTACGCAGGACTGGCCTTAATCTCACTTTACTCGAACCGAGTTACCAGTTAATCCTTAACAGAGTTGTTATTAAATTCTACTTTTACAAACTTATTCCTCCTTGTAATCTGTACAAACCCACCAGCCCATGTCATCTACCGAACATCTCTACGAGTAGAGGTGTCAAAAATGGCAATTGGGCATTTAGACGGTTCATCCAGCTAATAAGCCAAAGCTTTCACCCCAGCCCTTCACCTTCTTGCTCTACCCGAAATTGGCATGACGCTTGTTCCTTCAGTAGGTTAACAATAAAAGACAAGCAACACGGAATTGCCAAGGGCGCCGCACGAAGAAGAAGAAAAAAGGAAGAAAACAATCAGATGAAACGGTCGGGAGCACATGAATTTATAGCTTTTACTTGGAAGACCAGTTTGACAAAAAAATTTCACGATTACATATGCTTACAGTTACCTAGGTAACCACGCAACAGGCCATCACGTGATAAATCTCTGCTGATACCAGTCATTAATTACTAGTGGAATTGTGGAATAGAGCAGCAATACCTACCACCACCCTGTCTGTTTATTTCTCGCACAAAATGGCTGGAGGTAATGCTCGTCCAATAGATCTGAATGAGGACGACTTCTCTCAATTGAAAGAATCCACCGAGGCTGCGGGATCTATGGCAGGTCACCTCAACATGGCAACTACTTCTTCATCACCTGTTCCTAGTGTAGGCTCGAGTCTGAAGCTCGATAAAGGCAAATCAAAAGTCCGAGATAGAGCTGACAAAAAGGCTGATGGCAAGATAGCCCCGGAAACTCACCAAGTATCAGACAGAAACCCACTGGCATTAACACTCATAATCAAAATGTCCGATGGATCTCTTCAAGATGTTCCATTAGAGATAGATAATATCCTCGATATCACGGTGTCTCAGATTA
The DNA here is from genome assembly GCA_030555635.1 of Sugiyamaella neomexicana. Taxonomy (NCBI): domain Eukaryota; kingdom Fungi; phylum Ascomycota; class Dipodascomycetes; order Dipodascales; family Trichomonascaceae; genus Sugiyamaella; species Sugiyamaella neomexicana. The sequence goes on along the minus strand of JANIWN010000023.1, from coordinate 3,305 downwards.
GAAGAATGATTCGCCAAAAAGTAGGCGGTACAACACTTAATAGACGATTACGACTGATTTATGGAGGCAAAGTTTTGAATGATGTTACAAATGTTGCAACAGAAGTTGCTGGTGTGGAACTGGCACCGCCACCAGCATCAGGAACCACGGAGTCTACGAATATTACTCCGGTGGTGATCAAAGGGCCCAAGTCAAATCGAATATATATCCATTGCGCTATTGGCGATATTTTGACGCCGACCGAGTTGGCTAAAGAAGGCGAGTATGATAAACGAATTCCTACTAGAAGTACATTACCAGAACTAAGAGGTTTCGATAGACTTCGGGACTCTGGATTCACGGATGAAGATATCGTTCAGTTAAGGCAACAGTTTGGGAGATTGTATGGTGCGTCACCTGTACCAGGTAATGGTGGTGGAACCAGTAGTGACAGGGGTGCAGATAGTGGTCGGGTCAATAGTGATGGAGTCGTTGATAGAACAGGCCAAGGGGATCGCCGCAATGACGAAGAAATGACCCGTATGGAAGAGCAGTGGATTGAAACAGGAGTCACTGACGGTCCAGCAGATATTGCTGCATTAATGGGTGGCGATTATCTGGATGATTTGGTAGGCATTTTGATTGGAATGTTTCTAGGAATTCTTGTTGTCATTTTGGCCAGTGAATCGTCGGCGCTGTTTTCCAAACGACAACAAAAGGCCATTATTGCTGGTGCAATAGTCAATTTCTCTTATGCATTGTTACGAATCCTCATGTAAAAAAAAAAGATTATGTTTTTGTGTATTGTGTTTTCCCTAGCACAACATGGATATTTATTTCTCATTCTACAAAAGGAACTATCTATATTTGTGATACCCTACAAGCATCCACTACTTCACAAATAACCGTTCTCCCTGGTCAAACACATAATCGACGGCATGCTCAACAGGCTCGTCAAAGATATACGGAAGTGCAGGAACCACTGCTAATCCCAAGCCTACTGGACCGTAGGTTCTTATTTTAACATTCTTTACATTTTTCAATGCTCGGCCTGTATATCTCACAGTTGAGTGAATGGTGAAAGCAGGTAAAGCCATACTGGCAATAGATTGAAACACAGCTCGCTTTACAGTTTCTAATCTCCAATCGGGGGCATCTCTTTTGATAAGCTCCTTTTCTTCGTCATTGAATATTGGAACTTGCTGCCATGGCTGCAAACCTGGTTTATAAAGACCCTGTTGACGTAATCTTGCCTTCCATCCTTCATAAGCCACATCTCCAATTAGATATGCCCAACTGACGCCATACGCAGCAGTGACCATTCGAGGATGAGCTACTGGTCGGAACGATTCGCCTATATCAGAGGTATACGCCACATATCGATGAGTGGCGGCCAAGATCGTTCTAAATCTCGCTGCGTACGCGGCATATCTGATATTGGAATCGGTAGATTCGGGCGCCGTTCCTTGTTGGATTCCCTTTACAATGCTATCTTTCTCTGGCTCGGACATGATTTATCTGTTGGTGCTTATGGACCGTCGCAATGATTGTCAAATAGAAACTTGTTAAATATATATTTTGAACAAAAAGCGATCAAGATTCTAAAACGGGAAGTACTTGGCCTGTGCGGCGAATCTTAATAGCCGGAGTCGGATTTGGTCTTGCAGGATAATATCCGAGGCGGCAGAATGATGAAGTAATTAAACTATTCATTACACATTTTCGCAAGGGAGATTATAGTATTTTATATTTTATCATAAACTATAGCTGGCATTAATGATTTGCTGTTTAGTGCCCTACACATTAGATTGCCCTCCTGTGAGCTTGATTTGAATTGAATAGATGATCAGTTATGGTTGCTGTCATACTTATTAACAGTAAAACAATTAAGGGAACAGAGGAAAATGATACTGGTCGACTGATTTTCAAAATTGGTTTACATAAATAGATATGCGTATCTTATTTCGGTCTATGTTTACTATCCAACTGCCATTATTGGTGGGACAGAATGAGTATAATAATCCAGTATGTAAAATACGTCCAGACCAAATAGGTAAAAGATAACCGGCAATCAACTTTTCAGAATATTGTATAAAACTTGATTATATATTAAGCCTTCAAGTTCTGTTATTATGTATATAAACTGCTGACCTTTTATCAAATTCTACATTGATACCGATTGTTTCCACAGCCTGCTTATTAGACTGCTTACATGCCACTCACCGATCGATACTATAACCTATTATATTTTATCAGATTATCAGATCCATGATGGCATAGTGTGTACCTAATTCTTGAAATCACGAATACTTCAATCGTTGCAGAGAGATGATCAATTAACGTTTAATCGTTGCACGTTTAAGATAGATAGACAATCAATTGACGTATCTGCCTTATATAATTACAAAATAATACAATAAAGCAATACAAAGGAAGACGGTTTGCCAAAAGTGAAGAGTGGAGAGAGAAGTGAGGAAGAACCAAATACTTATGGTCAGTGAGTACGTCTGTAAGTGGTGAATAGAATAGAATACTCCAGGTTGCACTTTTAACTGCCACAACAAAGCCGAACCTATCTTTCTTCTTCAATTAGTATATTTCTAATTACCTGTGTATAATACTATAACTAGAATTTCCCTTTTCTCTGATAAGATTATTTTGTTTGGCCTGCCACGGTAATCTTTATAAGTAACGTTTAGGGTTAGGAGGATGCGATGCGACGTTGTCACGTGATTTGCTTCTTTTTCAGTTGAATCGGCTCTGAACTAACTGAAAATTTTATTTTTCCGAACTTCGGCCGTGTGGTCTAGTAGTATGATACTCGCTTTGGGTTAAATTCTTAGTGAATCTGAAACACGATTGCGAGTGGTCCAGGGTTCAATTCCCTGCTCGGCCCGATTAATGTTTTAACATCAACTTTTTTGTTACAGAGATAGATATAAACGTGCTTGCGAGCTTGGCTAGGCTTTTTTTCTCTGTAGCCACTGGGAGACAATAAATGATACTTGAAGTAAATGGAAACTGAATGAGAACTATAACCAGTCGATGTATAGTACTCATATACTGAAGGGTGCACGGCCAGTATTATCCGCAAGATTGTCACTACTGAATTGCAATAATCGATAGATAGATAGATAATCAATTAACGTCTCTGTCTTACATAATTACTAAATAATAAAATAAAACAATACAGAGGAAGACGGATTCAGCACGTGCCACCAGATAAGGGCTTGTCAGCGTTTTAAAACTTGTTATTAGATAGATAGATAGATAATCAATTAACGTCTCTGTCTTACATAATTACAAAATAATACAATAAAACAATA